>OU964972.1:5753508-5873508 GCA_918808275.2 Dolichovespula sylvestris
TTGACAATTTTCTTTTCCCTAGGCGACCAAACCGAGTACACTTGCTCTTCGGTATTGTAGATTGATAGCTAGACCAAAGTAGATCCTGTGTTGTTGGCAGAAACAGATGGGACCCTGAACAAGGAGAAAGAGAGAGAGAGAGAGAGAGAGAGAGAGAGAGAGTGAGAGTGAGACAGAGAGCGGGGGAAGTAATAAGAGAAGCGGGATTGAGATTCTCGGGGGTTGCTAAGTAGCATTTAATTGTACGCTTCATTTGAGTTGGTTAGCACACAGCCTCGCGTCGTAGTCTCGTACGTATAAAACCTTTTCTAGGTTTAACCTCCACCGCATTACCTACGATACGTCTACGTATAATTTACAACATATTTAATCGCCGGCATGAAATTAATTTAAAATGCAAAGGTTTATCTCCTTTTCGTCCTTTATTACTTCGCCATGTATAAAATACAGATACTTTGACGTTTAAGCTAGTTTCATTATCAGAAATAATCCGATCACCGGTAATACGTCTAAGGATCAAAAACCAGGCTGAGACCGTATCAATGCCCTTTTTTGTTACGCCGCTTCGTTCGAACGGACTTGTGTTGCCTGGATGCCTGCCTTTGAGACTTCGAAATGCGGGCATAAAAATAAAGAAAAAAAAAAAAAAAAAAGAAAAAATAAAATAAAATAAAATAAAAAGAAGAAAAAGAAATATAAAAGGGGAAGGAGGATGTTTCACTTCCATCCATAACTCCTCCTACCTCTCCTCTCCCCCGCTCTCTTTACTTTTCTCTACATATCTCTCTCTCTCTCTCTCTCTCTCTCTCTCTCTCTCTCTCTCTCTCTCTCTCTCTCTTACTAACTCTTTGATAATCGAGAACGCTTTGCAGTCTGAAACCCGTGATATCCTCGGCTCTCTTTATCGCAAAAGCTTAAGAACGGCTTCATGTCATAAACGTTCCATTTCGTGGGCGATATGAGAGAAGAAAAATAAAGTGACTTTAAATCTAACGAAGGGAGAGGAAGAAGTAAATCAACGAGATACTACATATACATACGATGCGTATGTATATATGTTAATACATACATACATACATACATACATACATACATACATACACGCGTTTCTTTTGTGCCTCATATCTATCTTTCTCGCGCTGCTTCTCCTTTTCTTTTGACTTTCTTATTCTACGTTTGCTTCTTCTTCTTTTTCCTTCTTCCTTTTTTTCTTTCTTTCTTTCTTTCTTTCTTTCTTTTATTTTTTTATTTTTGGCTTCCTCCACTCAAGGTGAATCTTCCGATTCCGCGACTTTGCTATTTTTAGTTGGAACGTAAAGTCAGTGGAGTGCTGCGAGCCTTTTACCTCGCTTCAAGAACGTTCAGCCCCTTTCAAGTGTCTTCTTTTCTTTGATATTGTAAGATTTACAAGGCGTCGCGTTCAATCTAAGTAACTAAGCAATGCTCGAACCCACGTAGTTTAATGATTTAAAACGATACGTTATTATTAAAATTATTAACAATCTGTTCTATCGAACGCGACGAAGACAATTTACGATAATCCATATGAAATTTTTAGATATTATTATATTTTGTCTATAGATTAAGAAGAGCAAAAAGAAAGAAAGAAAGAAAGAAAACAAGGAAAGAAAAAAGAAGAAAGTATTAACATAGTGGATCCCAATTGAGAAAGTTTACCCATTGGCAACGAAGTGCTTTGCCAACGGTGAGCTTTTGAAACCGGTTAAAAAAAGAAAAAAAGGACAAAAGAAAAATTGAAAAACCATGTTTCCTGGCCTCTTTTGTGAGTACCGATCCTTTTCAATCGTTTATTTTGTTCCGTTAACAGCCCGATCGAAGTGGTTTTAATAAAATCAAAGATACGGGAGCATAGAAGTGAGAGGATTTTACAAGTACTACGCCCGGCTCTTTTTCCATTCTCAAAATTTCACTGACACGTTGAAATTTTTCTTTTTTTTTTTTTTTTCTTTTTTCGTTATCGTCGGTTACCGGTCAGTCGTATATTAGCCATTATCCAAATTATCGACTTGGTCAAATAAATTAGAAACCTCGACCGTTAATGGTTCGACGAATTTTTTTTTCAGTGTAAATGGATAGTCGCTGAGGGATTTGGATAATTAGGACGATTTTGTAATTACGATTGGCAGGTGTTAATTGGATTAACGAAGATACATGTGTCTTCATAAATATATATATATATATCGAAGTATTATAGAATTTAATTATAGCGCAATGATTTCTATTTATAGAAATCGGTATTTAACCGAATTTAAATATAATATTTTTGATCTCAAAGATGCGAATAAGAGATACTGATAAGCTTTGCTCGATGAGGAATGGGCGTCGATCAACGTCCGTCGAAATAATTCAAACGTCGCCTTTTTTCTCTCTCTCTCTCTCTCTCTCTCTCTCTTTTTCTCTGTCTTTCTCTCTATCTAGCTGCGCCTGTTCGGCTATTATCGATTTTCGGAACGTTTCGACGTGAAATCTCGACGTCGTTGGGAGACCTCGCGCTAACCACCATTCGCCACCCGTCGAGTTGACGTATTATCGATTATGTGCCTCCAACTATGAATAATCGCAGTGAACTTGTATGCCTGGTCTGAAACTTTTGACGGAAGGCGAGGTGGTTAACCGCAGGACAGATACGGAAGCAGACCAGAATCGAATCGTCTACTATCGTTATTAAGAAGTTGATTGGAAGAACCTACGACTGGCATAAATATGCAAATCATCGAATAGAAGGAAATTCCATTATGTTGGGATCGATTCGATCGACAAATTTTATAATGAACCCGACCCGGCGCGCTAGGTTGATTATAATAAGGATTGATCGTTCTGACGATGCAATTTCAAATATATACATAATTCAATGGCAGATACTTTGCATATACAGTATAATTCATGACCATAATTGGATTGTAATTATAGGTCCAATGTGATATTTGGATGTCGGGAAAAGAACGAGCGATTTCTTTTTAGGATCTAATCGTTTCTATCGTAGTCTCGGAGTTTTCTCAGAATTCATTTGTAATTAACCTGAAATCCAATGCTAAGCCGTATGAAAGAAAGAAAGAAAGAAAGAAAGAAAGAAAGAAAGAAAAATGTTATCGTCTCGCGTTACACGATTTCACTCGACTACCTATCGTAAAGTTGTACGCATTACGTATGGATATTTTTCGCGTATCAAAAATTTCGTTCTTTCATCAAAGAACGCTATGGGCTTTAACCACGCTAAAATCATCGAGACAGAGATCAAATGCGATCGATCTTGCAGAAAATACACGAGTCATGTTATTTAGTACCTACGTTACCACGCAAAAGGAACAAACCCGACGGGGAGTATTGATTTTCCGAAAATTTATATACGTACAAGAGAGAGAGAGAGAGAGAGAGAGAGAGAGAGAGAGAGAGAACTGTTTGTGACCAGCGTGAAATCGACGGGTGCGCGCGGTTTCACGTCGTAATTTAATGCGGACAACGACAATTACGTTATGAACTTCGACGAAGCGTATGACACTTACATTTAAATTTACTTGTATGCAATATACATAGATACAATATGTGGATCAGTAGGAAGAATTATAAACGAGTTCATCTATTTTAAGTTGTTCCATTTAAATACTTTACGTTAATGCGATCGCGTTCATTGAAAGACAAGAAAATAGAAAAACCTGTAACGCTTCGGATCGCTTGGAATCTGAACTGAGAAGAGAGAGAGAGAGAGAGAGAGAGAGAGAGAGAGAGAGAGAGAGACATCGGGTGTTCTCACGATACTCTTTTCTCCAATGCCCGACGAAAAAGTAAGGAATTCTTTGCCATCGCTTAGCTACCCTCGGACTACCCTTTTCTCTTACAACTTCGCGCTAGAGAGAAAAGAGGAATCCGAAGCTGTAAAGAATGTCTTTCTCGTAACAATCGCTCGAATATTTCCGCGTATAAAGACGATACAACGTCATGAAAGCGGTATTCGAGTTATTCCAATATTCAGAAATAGACGTAGGTATAACTTGCATTTCTCTGTCTCTTTCTTGCTCGCTCTCTCTCTCTCTCTCTATATATATATATATGTGTGTGTGCGTGTGTGTGTAGATATATATCTCCATAACTGTCTTCCTGTCTCTCTCTCTCTCTCTATCTCTATCTCTATCTCTATCTCTATCTCTCCCCAACGTATGTGGAAAGACGTAGTAGCTCTTTCGTCCCACCATCGAAACGATCTTTCGCGTTTCCTACTTATTTCAGTCCTCTCCGATCTTTTGTCTAGCCCGTTTCACCATCCATATCTTTTGGTACTCCTTTGCGAAACGCTTTCCTGCCTTCTGTCTTTTGGTAAAAGTCTCCCAGGGCGTTTCCATTGTAGCCAACTTTAGGAGAGCGCTTTCGTACGTTCTTTTACGATTCATTCATATACGTGTATGAATGCATATGTACATACCTCTAAGTAGCCGGATGATATTTTATATTTACACCACTTTCATATACTCTCCTCCTTTCTCCTTACACTTAAGCTTATAACCAACTGGCTCTCAATCTATTCCTTTTATTTTCCCCGCCTGTATATTTCTCTATCCGACCGGGGTTTATTTATATCATTCATTTTGCTTCAATAAATAGTTCTCGTTGCTACGGGATTTATTGGAATTCTCGATGCGACATGCGATAGCTAGTTAAATCGTATCAATGATACGTAAACTTTATTCTTGGAAAGGATATATCCTCAATTGTTTCGCTGATATAACCAGAGAGAAGAAATTGAAAACACTTTTTTTTTCGCTCTGTATCCATTTATGCGCGCATTCGAAATATATATATATATATATATTATATACGTATATTTGTACGCGATTACTCGAAGATATCTCGATCAAATTTATTATCCCATTTTTATCACGATTGAAAATATCTTGGAATGAGGGGGACCCGAAGAAAAATATTGTTTCCACACCTTCGTACGTACGTTCCGTTCGACATCTTAACTTTTCTCCGAACGATATGCGATTATGAAATCTGACTAATGACATCCACCTACCTACCCTCGTCGCCCCCACCCCCCCCCCCTCCAGCTCCCTCCCCATAAACGTGAAATGCAGTTTAAATCATGTCGGGTATTCCGGTCGATCGATGATGAACGCCGTTACAAGTCTACCATTCTATCTTCGATCTTTCGATAAACGATAAACGAAGACAGTTACGCCTTTAAATCGATATATCGGTTTTAGATTCCTGTTATAGGTATCGTATTATCCCGAAGTTCCATTTTAAATCTCGACATTCTTTTCCTTAGCCGGCCAACCGTTAAATTCACTTTTAACCAACGAGCGAATCACCCTGTACGTGTATGCATCGATGAACGTAGGAACTAGAAGAAGGCCATTACGTGAGAGAATTTTCGGTGGTAGCGCGGCCATACCGCGGCGAAAGCTTACTCCCGTGCGCGGAATAATTTAAAAGCTCATTAGCTCTGCCATTTCTTAAGTTCGGGGGATAATGTTGGCCCGAGGGTCGTTAGAGCTAAGGTCGCACTCCCTTTTCTTTTTTACCACCCTTCTCTTGCTCCTCCTCCATTTACTCTTTCTCCCTCTCTCTCTCTCTCTCTCTCTCTCTTTCTCACTCACTCTCTTTCTTTCTTCCTTTCTCCCTTTCTTTCTCGTTTTCTCTTGGTCCATGAGATGGAAGGAAGGGGTTTCTTACTTTAACGTTGGTGGTCGTGTCGGCGCTGATAGCGGTGGGAGTGGCTCCCACACACTGAAGCACCAACTCCTGCGCTTCATGGGACTCCGGTATATAGTCTTCCTAGCCTTCTACCACATTGGTTTGTCGAACCATTAATCGGAACAGCTTTATACCCGGAGATTTATATTGGATTAGCTTGCGGAACTGCCGATGGTATAGTTTGAAGGCTCTGACCCAACGGGTAACTACCCTGCATCCCTTCCACTTAATGAACGACGCCGATCGTAGAACGATGCTCAGCCGGTAAGATCTCTTCCTTTTGTGTCTTTCTTTTTATTTTTATCATAGAATATACGAGATAAATCTCTCTCTCTCTCTCTCTCTCTCTCTCTCTCTCTCTCTTTCTCAAGATTTTAATTTATTTAAAAAAGTAAAAATATTATTTGAAATCGTCGAGAATTTATTAAATTGTTCGAAGAAGAAAAAGGGTAAACGGATTTGCCTTAATTCAATATCTTAATTTTGTTTCTAAAATTTGTTCATTTCCGACACTTATTACGGAAATGTTATCAATGTTTCATATGATCTGTAAAACGAGTTTTTTTTTTTTTTAATTATAAATTACGTTTCATCTCTTTATTATTTTTATCCCCGTACCTCGCCTTTCTCTCGCTTTACTTTATTATTTCGTTCATTTTAGTTTATTCGTTCCCTTCCCGTAGATTTCGCGCGATTTACTTAAAGTGGGACGTACCGTGCAGCTGGTGCCTCCTATTGTTTCCTTGCGTCTTGTAGGATTGACTTCGTTCCAAGGACCAAGTAAGGAGCCTTTATCGATCCGGACGTCTATTTTTGAGCTTCCGCGTTTATCTTCGTTCGTAGTCAAAGATCATGTGCATTTACTTTTGTCAGAATCGTCTAATTGATCACCGATTATGACATTAATTTCATCGAATCCATCGTGCACTGTGAAAATTCGTTATTTGCCAGCTATATTTGAATTCGTCTATAAACCGTAGGTAAAATGATTATTTAAAGATATTTATTTATACGGGGTACTCGTCCTTATTGGCATTATTAGGTTTAAGTTAGATTCAAGCTGATCCGTTAATACTTCATATGCTTTTTATATCAGAATGTAATGACGTTTTTTTTTTTTTTTCTTTCAATCTGCGTACCTTAAGCTCTACGAGCAAGTAATATCTTTCTTGCGTTAACCATCGACTCTATTGTCAATATAATCGATAATACGATGTACAATTACAGATTCCGATTTTCCGAGACTTATATTATCTTATAAAAAAAAAAAAAAAAAAGAAAAAAAATGGAATTCAAATGGAAACATTCTCATTACTGAAATTATAGAAAGAATGGACTCTATTTTGTTTTAAAATTAAAGCAATCCCACATATTATTGTTTTTATGCATTATATCTCCAGTATCAATGGGATTCGTGTAAAATGCACTGGACAATATTTAATATTAATGATAATAATAATAATGTTATTAATAATAATGATAATAATTATAACTATAACGTGAACAACAACAGAATAATAATAATAATAATAATAATAATAACAGTAATAATAATAAGCAGAAAGATAAAAGGATATCATTTTTCGAAGAATTTATAAAATTCCATCGAGCCAAAGTAGATATTATTTTACATCATTTTAGAATAGAACTTGTTATACTTGAAAACATTTTGTGAAAACTTTTATGAGAGTTTGATCAAAATCGAGATGTAACCTACGCGAACGTATCGAGTTAGTTCGTTAATAAGTACTGTCTACATGCTGTAGGAAAGTTCTATCTATTATGTAATAATCGCCTTTGAAAAGTTATCGAGGGTCCCTCGACACCAAAAGATAAGAAACGACCGTGCTTTCGCGTATGGAATATTAAGCTACGAGACTGTAACGGACGTAACGTATTAACATGTTTCGTCTTATATGTACACGTATAGTAATATATACTTAGATATATAAGTTCGATATTACACTTACCACTTATCGCGTAGCCCGATTCCTACTTTGAATAATGTTACGCGCTAGATACTCAGAATGCATATTCGACCAAGGTTAGATCTCATCTCGTCTTGAATTATGGAAGCCGGGGCACGTAGTAGTACCGTACGACTTTACGACGGATTAATTAACCCTTAACCGACGATGAACGGCGCACTCCAATGGAAACGGCCTCTTTATTAAGATCCACGAATTATTTAAAATATTCTCATCTTGTATATATCATAGCTCGGATAGATTTGGGAAACAATCAAGCTCATATATGCGATAAGTATATAATAATACATGTATGCCTTTCGGATGTCTTACGGATCGATTAGATTATACGAGACTGTCGCGTAAATATCGTCGCGGATTAATTCGTCGGGATAGAATAAAAACTATACGACGTTATTATGATCATTTTTGAATAGCTATCGACGGAATAGTCGAAATGTCGAATATTAATCTCGTCAAATGGGATATGTATACCTTGTCGGGTAAAAAACGTTAATGACGTTGACAACGACGAACGTAGAGGACGGGTTTATTATACGCCTCCGGTTCTCGAAGCACGTAACCAAGCTTAAAATTTTGTTGGTGGTAAGAGTATGTCGGCAATAGTGCACGTATTTCTTCACGCCTGACATGCCAGTCGGCGCTTTTCCCACTTTGCAAGCATCGCAAAACGAATGCGGCCATATATATGTACAAAGTAGGAAAGAGCAAGGGAGTAAGAGAAAATACTCTGTACGCTGACGTTTTCGGACGATTCAGAGTTTCCCCGTTGTCATAAATACTCTAATTTCTCTAGCGTCCTCTCTCTCTCTCTCTCTCTCTCTCTCTCTCTCTCTCTCTCTCACTCACTCACTCACTCACTCACTCATCCTTTGTATTTCTCCTTCCACTACTACCGGTTTCCCTCTTTTTCTCGAAAGAAGACCGATGTGCCGCTAGTTGACTACATAATTGGTTCCCTTTATGAAATGGCATACAATGAACTCTAACGAGCGAGAGTACCATTTTTCGAGATTCCCTCTCAAGCCCTGATATAAATTTTTTCCTTCCTTTCTTTTTTTTTTCATTTCATCTCTCTCCTTCTCTCTCTCTCTCTCTCTCTCTCTCTCTCTCTCTTTCTCCTACACACGCAGATCTCATTCGAAATTGGACGAATGTATCGTAATTGTATAATGTTATCATGTTCGAGAATGGTAACGTATAACGGCGGCATATCGTTCTGGAGAACTCGAACGAGCAAACAAGTAAGCAAGTAAATAAGCAATTTATAAATGTCATTTCGCGTATTAATGTCGACTACTATTAATTTAAAAATCCATATCCAAGTATAATAAACTTTTTAATCGAGTACACCGGCCATCGTCCCGTACGTGTGTGCATTTTCTTTCCATCAATCCTATTAATATTATTTTCGAATCAAATCCCACATGGCATTTTAATTCATTATAATTCGCGTCTCGTCTCGTGGAATTTTCGTTGGAACAAAAGCCCCGGAGCCATCCAGCGCGTGCTGGGATCGTAAAACAACAATAAACGCAAATAATTGCATTCTCCGTTCGGTGAACGTGAGCGGACGGCAAAGTTTATCGAAAGAATGGTCGAGCCTGGTAAGGGAGTGGATATCAATGGGATAGGATAGAAAAGGAGAAGAGAGAGAGAGAGAGAGAGAGAGAGAGAGAGAGAGAGAGAAAAGAAAGATAGAAAGAAAGAAAGAGATGGAGGACCGCGTAGAACGCTTCGAACTATTCCGGCCATCGATCACTCGCCGTTCTTGGGACAGTCCATTGATTTCACGATGTTGATTATGCGGTGCCGGAGATGGCTTTAAATTTCACGCTTCGCTTGCCGAGACTCGTGGGTTCTGAGATAAGGTTACCCCGTGGTAACATCGTAGAATGGAAGGAAGGCACCTTAAGCCAGTATTGAGTACATGAGGTTTAGCGGTTTTCCCCTCCGTCACTCGACGAACAAGAAATTCCGCTTCCTCGCTCGTCCGTGAATATTAGCTCGGCCATTTTGTCGTTGGTGGGGAGAGGGGGGGGGGGCGGGGGGGCATTCACCAATGTTAATCGTTAAGCCAGTAACGGCACGATATAACACCATCGTGGCAATATCATCGCGGTCAGCGATCGCGTCGCGTTGCTAAACGTTGACGTTGGCAAAACTTTCCTATATACAATAGATACATAAATGCACCAACGCACCTATCGTAACGTACTATTCCTCTTTTCTCTTTTTCTCCCTCCTTCTCTCTCTCTCTCTCTCTATTTCTCTCTTGGAATAGATGGTGATGGTGGTGGTGGGAGGTGGGAGGTGATGGCTGGGAGTTTAGGGGTTGGGGATTGGGTGGTTTGGAAGGAGAGTTTGGAAGGGATGGAGGAAAAATGAATAAAAGCAGACACGGGCCGGTGTTCCGGCGTTACTCGCGAGTTTATCCTCCACGATTCCCAGGAGTGACATCGCAATCGATACCTACGCCAGCCACCGTGGCTTTTTTAGTCCTCCTCACCCTCTCTCTCTCTCTCTCTCTCTCTCTCTCTCTCTCTCATCCCCAGACTAACTCCGTATCATGAAGCTACCTCTGCCTCTGTTTTTACTATTTTCCCTTCTAGGTATCTACCATTGTCTCTCTTGGTACATGCGGTGTACGCGTTTCGATGCGAGAAAATCATGCAACGCGTATTACCTCCGATCGTAAAGGTACTATACATTACTTTTTCTTTTTCTCACGTTGAAAGTCGTAAAATGTCCTTTTTACAAGTATCCTAACGGTATAGGGTAATACAGGTGTAAACACAAAGAGGATATTATAATCCACATTATATACCCAAACCAAATACTAATCAGATCAAAATTACGTGTAACTTAGATTAACTGGCTTAACAAAACAAAGTTATTATCCAGATGCAATCTAAACAACTCAATAACAATGTATTGTATTACTCAACAGTCATTCTCAAATACAAAGGACATAAATACGAAACCGGATAAATGCATGTATTTGCATAAGCGAACATCTAACATTCTATAAACGTCATTTTAACAATACACTACAGACAATACCTTTCATTGCTCTAAGAAGAGAACCCTAACGTCACAAGGAGAAATAGAGAAAGAGAAAGAGAGAGAGAGAGGCAGAGAGTGAGAAAGGGAGAGAGAGAGAGAGAGAGAGAGGGATGCATAAAGTCCATCGTTTGTGAATTATTCCGACGTAGCGTAAGATTATAAGCTCCGCTCAGTCGTGGTAGAATGACGGTCTACGTAATATTCAAAGCTTTTGTCCGTAAGATTCATGATGGAAAGCAAAGCGAGAGAGAGAGAGAGAGAGAGAGAGAGAGAGAGAGAGAGAGAAAGGAATAAAGAGGAGCTATTTTGCATTATTATAATCAGTTATTTCACCGTGATACTCAGAAGAAGTTAACCAGCGTGCAGGGCAAAACGGATGTTATGATTAGTAACGAACTGACGAAAGTCTTTACGATTTGTGATCTTTTCCATTTTTTCTCTCTCTCTCTCTCTCACTCTCACTCTCTCTCTCTCTCTCTCTCTCTCTCCTTCCTGTTTCTTTCCTTTCCATCGTGCCTTGACGAGTGACTTAGAGATTCAACTGAAGAGCTCGGTTAAGAAAGATCATAAAACATGAAAACAGTGGGAGAGAGAAAGAGAGAGAAAGAGAGAGTAGGAGAGAGAGAGAGAGAGAGAGAGAGAGAGAGAGAGAGAGACAGACAGAGAGAAGTAGGTGTGGCGTCTAAATTTCCGGTTTCATGGACATATCTCACGCAGAAAGTTTTGATTTAACAGGCAAGGTACTGTCTCTTCATTCTCCTTCACGAAATTCGAACAAAGTAACTAGATTTTCGAAATGGTTTTGTCCTAACAAGTAGGTACTGACAACGATCCATTGTTTCACGGGAGAAACAATGATCTCTCTTTCTCCTGCTTTCCATTTTGTAGTACGTCTTTCTTCGTTTCTCTTTCACTCGCAAGCTCATGTACACTCTATCTCTTTCTCTAGAAACTACAGAGTAACGTCGAGTCTTGCTACGAAATCGACCGTCACCGTTTCTCTTCTCTAACGTGAAATGAACCTGTTACGTGAAACCACATTCGTAGCTACTATGGCGGATACTATAGCTACGAATTCCCTTTATATACGTAGTAGACGGATAAAGTTCGATGGTCTACCGATTATCGAGCGAACTTTACCGATGACCCGAGATTTTATCGACGTAATCGCAATAGCATTTTCTTTCGTTCAAAAAAAAAAAAAATAAAAAAATAAAAAAATAAAAAAAAAAAAGAACGAAATTGATCAAAATGGGTATAGCTCCGCTCCGTTACGTTTAGTCATTCATTTGATTTGAACGCGATATCTTCGGATTTAAACCGAGATGTGACTAATTATGATAAATTTTTAGTTTGGCGTCTGGACGGAAAATAAAAAATCCATCCTGAAATATCTCTCAGACAGTTTAATTAAATCTTCGTCTCGCGTGCATGTCTTCGCTCAGTCCAGAATTCACGAAAAACTAATTAGCGCCGCGAACCGGAATACCGTGAAAACGGATGTACAAACGTTATACAGTCAGGTGCAACACAGCGCATTTGTCGATGTGCTAACTGGAAGGTCATTTCTATACAGTTTAGCTATAACTCGCGAGTAAAAGTTAAGGGTGAGCTGGAGAATACTACGCGAAGAGAACGTGAATACAAAAGATGAAGAGAGAGAGAGAGAGAGAGAGAGAGAGAGAGAGAGAGAGAGAGAGAGAAGGAGAGAGAAAGTAGAGATGCTTCCTCTTCCCTCGTACTTTGGTTAGTTCATATTATAAACTAGAAATTTAGCGCTACCTAGGGATCAACCATTCTCGAGAAACGGACCATTCCTAGCAACGGCCCTAATAACGGCATTAGATACATCGTAAGACTCTAATCTGACGGGGTACGGGGTTTTAGAAACTTGCATAATTCTCATCTGATGCCTTGCTCCAGTATATATCATTTCTAAACTTGAACAATGAGAGACAAAGTGGGGGAGAAAGAGAGAGAGAGAGAGAGAGAGGGCACAATTGTATTCGAGAATCACTATCACTCAGGCGTATAAACCTTTTCTTTATTATTTATTTTAAATTTATTACTTTATATACTGTGAATCTTTCTGAGCGTTGATTAGGTCTTTCGGACGCTTTCATATACTCAGAAAAGATTTATTGAACAAATATACATACATATATATATATATATATATATATATATATATATATATATATATATATATATATAATGAAAGAAATAATATTTGCCATCCACTTTCCATTCGAGGATTCTCAATTTTTATTGAGTAGTTACCTACCTCAAAGGTAGCTTTGACATCGATGTCATTTGAAATCAAAGCTCGTTTAAAATAAGAAAACAACTTTGGCATCTTAACCAATAATAAAAGTTCCGACTCGTAGTAATTACTTTATCGATGGATAAGATGGGATACCTAGCGATTTATCTCAATTTCTTCCTTTATATCCCCGAGGTACGTCTCTCTCTCTCTCTCTCTCTCTCTCTCTCTCTCTCTCTCTCCTCTTCTCCTCTACTAGTTATTTCTTTCGAGCTGTCTTGGGAGTTTAGGTATTTATAGAGATGTTATATAGGAAGACATAAGTCCAACTCGCAGGGTCATGCACGATAGTTACGGTCACGAAGAAAAAAAAAAGTAACCAACTTGGAAGTAATAACAAATCGATATAGTCGATTGTTAATCGCATATACGATAACGATTACAATATCGTCGTATTACAAACTATCTTGGATCGTTTAGAATGGATAATCTGTATGAGACGTGTGATCAATGAACAAAATCTTATTAATGAATTTACGAGTCAATTCCGTCGATTTCTATGGGAATAATATCGATATTACGCCACGATGTAATAAGTACACTTTTGAGTTTTATGAAAAGACACACGAAGAGGCGTGAGGATGAAAATCCTTGGAAGAAAGTATCGGTTATTACCTACGGCTTGGCGGGAACTCCAGTCGATGTCCTCGGTGTCTTGGTTGGACGGCGTAATAACTTATCAGATCAATTACAGTTATTACTTTATTCCGGCTCGACGCTTTGGAACTTTATACCGTGCTGACTGAGCTCGTTATTCTTGCAATTTTGCGGCACGAGCGAAAAGCGCCGGTGCGTAGAGCCGAGACTTGTTTTACCTGAGATCGGGAAAAAAAATTCTACGAGAAAATGAGGAAAGTAGATGGGGGGGGGGGTGAGGTAGGGTTAGGGGAAGTAAGCGGATAAATAGATAAATATTTATTGACATTTATATCGATAAGAAATGAAAATTATGAAAAACTTGAGAGATATGATTGAGCGAGATAAATTAAAATTCACATTGGTCGTTCGAGTCAGCAGATAGTGTTCTGTGTACAAGAAAAAAAAAAAAAAAAGAAAAAGGAGAAAAAAAATCGTTCTACGTTCTTCTGATAATTAAAGTATGGTATAAGGGCGAGTTAACAGGATGGGACGACACTTGAATGAAACGACGACTATCCATGGAAAACTCGATGAGTCCTTTTATAACGTAATCGAAGGGTAAGTACTAGGCAAACGGTCCACCTCTTGATCCCTCTAGGATCATCCCTGATGGACAGTGGCGTTAACGCAAGTATATATCCCTTCCTTTACATTCAATCATTTCGATATTCCTTATTATTATTATTAGTAGTAGTAGTAGTAGTATTATTATTTCTTTTTCGAGAGAAAGATAATCGTTTTCTTATGATCCTAAAAACACAGAGACTTATATTTGATAGGATTATATATGTTCATACCGCTCGATTTTTATTCGTGCAGATATATACTTAGAGACATTGACGAATATAGTTGAGAAATGTAGGAAAAGCATTTTAGATCAACGTTTCCCCATATTCGGAATGTTTTAAACTCATTTAAACTCGAAGCCAGCGTAGATCAACAGAGTCGGTATACACGTTAATTGCAAAGTTTCTAATTAGCTTTGAGCCGTCAAAATCCATGCGACCGTGTACTGAATTTCGAAGGCAATCTCTCGAAGAATGCAACAACGAATAGGTACGTACATGTTTTGTTCGTACGAACTCTGACTCTACAAGACCTTCCTAAAGTCCAATTGATTTTACTTACTCTCTTTCTCCCTCCCTCTCTCTCCCTCTCTCTCTCTCTCTCTCTCTCTGTCACTTTTCTAATTAATCAGTCTGATAATTAGTGCTTGAAAATTATATTAACATCGACAGGCGACTTTGATTGCAAGCAAAATACTACGACACCTTTTTAAGAACGTTGAAAAAGAAAGGGAGCAAAAATTCGTACACATTTGTTTCCGTTTATTTTTTAATTTACGTTATCCTCTGACACATAACTGACATATGGAAGGATATTCTTTCTATTGGTAAAATATTTGTATATTTATATATACATATACATACATATAAGTACATATATATATATATATATATATATATATATATATATATATATATATATATATATATATTTGTAATACTCGTGCAGGAGCGATTAATTGAAAATACATTCGTTTGTCAGGAAAGAACAGAGTATGGTTTACGTGGCCACGATTCCTCTTAACTAAGATCGTTTAATTTGCCAGCTAAACCATTTAATTCGACGGTAAGCTGCGGTTAAACGTGACTCAAGGAAGGAGGGAGATATCCTCTCGTAATCGGAGAGTCAAATCCACGGGACGGTAAATTGTTATTCTGCCGAAAAGGTGTTGAAGTAACGTTACACGGAAGGCATGGCGTAAAAATTGGTAGGAGCCAAAACGCTTTGCCGGGGGTACATCGAGATGAGCTTAATCTCGAAGATGTCTGGCACGATTCCCGAAATAGAAGTTTATTGCGTCGTAAGATAGCGATACGGTTTGCGTGACTAGAAGCCAAGCATGCCGTTATCCTCCTTTACGGAATGAGTTTTCGTAGGATCGCCACTCAAAAATTTTGGAACGTTGTAGTTGATAATAAATTAGCATGTCATCGTATTTTAGGAATGATGATGATGATAACGATACGAGGTTAAAATGCTTTTAGACCGATCTTATTCGTCAGGTATTCCTCCTTTTCTTTCTTAGTAGATATGTAGGATTTAATGCGTCGCACGTTTGTTCTTGTTTCTTTCTTTCTTTTTTTTTTTTTTTTTTGTATTGTATCAAATAAAGAGAGAGGACCATCACGTATGACTCATTCGTTCTCCTCTTGCAGATTTGCGGATGTTGCAATTACGTCTTAATACAATAATGGCTTTTTAAGAGGCCACGATACGTGTGGCTCCTTAATGCATAGTCCTCGTAATATTTCTCGCGGTCAATTTCAGTACGCTTGTTGTAAGAAATGTTTCTTGGTAGTTCAACGCTCTTTAAAACTTTCAACTTCTTTGTCTTTGTTAAGGATTTCAAGCATTTCCTTCGTTAATTTATTACCCATGCTAAAACTTACTCAAAGCGTTTAGTATACCCAACGGAGAAAGAGAGAGAGAGAGGGGGGGAGAGTTGTTTAAGTGAATAGTTCCAGATCACGCCCAATCGATCCTATCCAGAAGCCCCTTGAGAATAGTTTGGAGAATGGACCATATGGTAGTTGGAAATCAACGCGAAATTTAGCATCGCCGTAGGCTGTTTAATTTTTCTCGAAGAAAAATCTTTAACAACGAAATCTCCCGCGCGATCTTCGAAAAGACTTTTTCATCTCTTATACATACATACTTACGTACAATACATATATTACATACATACATACATACATACATACATACATACATAAGTATAAAATATCCTTGGCTCGTCGTTGCTCGTTGCTACGAACACGTACGTTGATATTTGCGTTATTTTCTTTTCGTTATTACCATTACGAAAGCGGATTATCATTAGAACATTTATGTATTTCGTTTGTACGGTTTGGATTCGAAACTATTTGGATCATATATCTCTCTATCGGTCGAAGCTATGTCGCTTTACAGATCCGGATGATGCCGAGAACGAGGGTGCTACTATGGATTACGGCTAACCAGGAAGGAGATAGGAGGGGGGAGAGAGAGAGAGAGAGAGAGAGAGAGAGAGAGAGAGAGAAAGGGTGGCTCGAGGGTAGGAGAACGAACATTCTGCTGGTGCACGGTGTCAGATTTAGCATACAATCCGGCATTATCGGGCATGGTCAGGCAGTAATTAATGATTGTTCGTGGCCGAGCGGTAATCGGTCATCGATGGTCGCTCATAATCAGGTTGCCGGCCGTGTGATGTTACATCGCATCTTCGTCATTTAAGATTTATGAAATTTTTCACGTTATATTAATTCTTTTCGATTTGGAAAAATTTCCTAACTCCTCACACCCGACGAATTCCGTTCAATTAATTTCATGATTTAATGCAACTTAACGAGCAAAGAAAAAATAAGAAGAAAAAGCGAACGAACGAACAAAAATAAAGAGAGAGAGAGAGAGAGAGAGAGAGAGAGAGAGAGAGAGAGAGAGAGAGAGAAAATAAACGACGAAACGTTTCAACGTGTAGATGATCAATAATCATTTTCTTTCCTTTTTTTTTTGTTTTCTCTTTTTTCCCTTCTCTCTCTCTCTCTCTCTCTTTCTCTCTCTCGAAAGTTTCCTCGAGTTTGCGTAAATGTTTTAACAAATATTTGCAAGGCTGTTAGTTCTTTTCCTTACATTAACGACAAAGAAAGACGATAAAGAATAGAGGCGTCGAGGAAGAAAGTCATCTCAATTTAAGCGTTCAAAGATAAAATCCGTTTCTTCGATAGTATTCGCGTTTTAGTTGGGATTCGACGAAGCCTCTCACTCTCTCTCTCTCTTTCTCTCAGCTTCTCTCTCTTTCAGCGAATGTTTTACCCCTATTGCCTCGAGATGCAAGACAGAAAGAGGAGACACGGCAGTAGTAGTATAGTGGTAGCATCGGCAACATCGGCAAGGGCGCGTAGAAGCTATTACCCCCGGTGAAAACTTACTTTTCTCGGGGAAATTACTTTCACGAAGTAGGTATCTTATTTCGAGGGAAGCGCGAAAGGATCCGAGCGAGGCCGCAGTTTTCGTATGAACAACGGGTGTTCTCGTCAAAAAGCGGACACCTCATTTTATACGCGAGATAAAAATTTTCTAAAATTCTTTACCGTCGTCGACCTTATCCACTTTATCCTAAACTGTGGCAATTTTTTTCTTTTTTTATATATGTATATATATATATATATATAAAATTCACATATCACTAGAACTATAGAAGTTATTTAGGCGATGCCGAAGTCTAAAAGTATCGTTAAAACAAAGTTCATGTATATCGTGTCGTAGCGCCGAATGAATTTTTCATTTGCAAAACAATCTCCTCCGAAGAGGTTGACATTGCTTCTCGACAATGAAAAGAAGAGAAAAAGAAGAAGAAGAAAAGAAACGAAAGAACGAACGAAAGAACGAACGAACGAACGAACAAAGAATTAGATTTGTACAAGTAAGATCCGTCGATTTTATCTTTAAGATATTCTTTAAAAGGTCTAATCGTGTAATCGGCAAAAGAACAAGTTTTCAACCTAGACCGACAGCTAGAAAAAGTTCTAGTCGAACAAGTTGGCCAAACCAAATCGTGTCTACGTTCGTACAATATCGACCGAACTACGAGCCAAGTTGGTGAGAAGCTAAGACGTTGAGGATGGCAATAGAAAAGGCAAGAGTAAGCGAAAGAAAAGAAAGAGTCACTTAGCGAGAGGGCAAGGGAGGGCCGCGTGTCTCGAGATCTCAAAGAGACAAGAACAGGGGCACTTCCGCGAAGTCGTGCCACGCGACGTTCTATCTCTTTTTCTTTCTTCTCTTCCTCTCTCTCTCTCTCTCTCTCCCTCTCCCTCTCCTTCTCTCTATTTCTTACTCTCCTTCTTTCTCTTTCTCTTCCTCCAAAGTTAGCGTTTCTTTTTCGGTTCGCCTTGGCTCGCGTTAATTCGTTCTTCTCGTTCTTCACACGCGAACTGTTTCTCTTTTCTACCCCCCCCCCCCACCCCTCACCCGTCTTTTTATCTTTTCCCGTAACTTTAAGACGGCGTACGAACTTTGACGCGTACACACGAAACACACACACACACACACAAAGTTTTGCCATTTTTATTTCAAACTTTTATTTGTCCCTGGTTAGATGAAAGTAAATGTTGCTTCCCCTTTGAAACAATTCACATTTGATGCAATGCGGGCTAATCCAATACCTTTGTCAGATAACCGAGAGCCCTCTGTCTGGTAATCTTATTGTTTTTAAATCCCCATTTCCCAGTTTTTCATGTAATTTAATCTTTCATGATAAAGTCATGATGTAATAATAAACGTATGCATATATGTATGCATGTATGCATCTATATCCGTACGTACGTATAATATTAAATATAAAAATAACGTTGAAAGAGATGATCATTACAAAATGTCCTAACGTTAAATTGATTCAAGGATATATCAAAAGAAATTCCTATTACATTAATGCAATACTATATCACTACTTTTCTTTCATACTTTTGTTCTCGAATATCCTTTGTGTCGCCTTATACCCTGTCGCGTGACACGAAACTCGAGAAAGCGATCTATCCAGCCAAGTCTCATCCCTCTTGTTTCTCTCTTGTCTTCCACCACGTTTCCACCCTTTCAACTCTCTACGACTGCGTCGTTTTTCTCAAGCATCTCGTGCGGTCGCACCTCGGACTCGACGTTAAATCACTGGGCTGGTAATCTTTATAGCTCGACGTGTAAGAGGGCAAATGACCTCGTCGTCGCTATTCCAACACGCTTCTTCTCTCTCTCTCTCTCTCTCTCTCTCTCTCTCTATTTTTCTCTCCTCCTTTATCCCTCGGATGAAATAAACAGGAAAGCGAGAGACGTTGAAAAGATGGGATGGAAGGTGCGCGCGAACGCGATGGCGCAGCCAGCCAAGGGAAACGTCAGCCAACGCTGGGAATAAAGCATTTCTGCGGGTAAGGGGACGATGAGAAAGGGTAGGCGGAGAGGGGGGTATAATTTTCGCTCCTTCTGCACTCGTATTTCCCAGAAACAATGCACCCTGGGAACCGCAATCCTGGGTGCAACCGACCCAGAAAACACGACTGGGATTGTTGTACTACGATAGCTTGGTGTCCCCTACCTCAACAATCCTCTTTCTCCACCATTCGTCCATTCGACCAACCGACCGACCGACCGACCGACCGTCCGTCCCTATGTCTTTCTGTCTGTCTGTTCGTCTATAGTATGATTCTGTCCGTCTATAGTCCGACCTTCTGTTTAGATATCTTCTGTCCTCCCTTTTATCTATAGTACCAAACACTGTGTGTCCTTCCTATGTGACTGTCTTTATGATTACGTAGAAATCCCCCGAGGGTCTAAAAGAAGATCGTCTAAAGGCGTGGGATTAATAGATGAGGCTCGAGGAATTTTGGGAAGTTATTCATACGGCTTTCTATCGCGATTTTCGAGCGTCCTTCCATGGGTGGAATCTGTTGCGGTCAGTTATGGTATTTCTAATATACGTCCACCCACAACATATACGAAGAGGGAAAGTTATTGATCTGTATGCCTGTTACTCCGGAGACAACGGTTATCAAGTTCGGTCGAATTCATGTTAATTTGATTTTGAAAAATTATCGACTTTCGTTTTCCCCCGTCTACTATTCCCGATGCGATACATCCGTTTTTGCAGATGACAACAACAACAACGATCAAAGAAATCGATTCGCTCTACCCTTTGGCTTTGGCTTTGCCATTGGCTTTGGCTTTTGTGTATAATCTGTAAGAGAAGGGATTGGATAACGGAGAAGGGGGTAGAGCAAACGGAAAACGAAACGCATTTCCGCGTTTTCTTCGGCGACGAGTATGTGCTTTCGACGCTCTCGTTCAAAGGGTCGACATTTATTGCTTCCGCCTTACGTTTCTACATTGCCTTTAAGTAAATTGACAAGCCTGTATAGCCTTGGAAATGCGTACACCTGCACGCGCATGCGCATCCACGATATTCTTTAGTAACGTCTCTCTCATATATCCCCACCCCTCCCTCCCTCCCTCCCTCCCGCCCACACGCCGCCCCATTTTCTCTACCATCGACTCACCCCTTGGTTGATTTATTCTTTTTTTTTTTGTTCTCCTTTTTTTTTATACCTTGCGTATCGACGATCCGCGACGGGCTTTGTCGAACGTGAAACTCATTCTCGATGCGTAACGGCTTAAATAAATAACGAAGTCTGGCTAACGGAGAGTAGCAAATTCAGTGGGACGTCTTGTTGATTGTTACGTCGTTTGCCATGTCGGATGAAACGTTACGGGAAATTGAGGAAAATTTCATTGGTACACTTCAGAGTAGGAAAATCAATATTTACCAGTTTATTGTTAGCATGAATATTTATGTGTATATATATATATATATATATATATATATATATATATACATACATACAATAGTACGAGAACCCAAAGAACGGAAACGCATTTTCCTTTGAAGATTCCTTTAAATGATTCATTCGTGTACTACGATCACAATCTTTACTTCGAAACAATAATAAGCTTTATATAACAACCTAATATTTTAAGTTGATTACTTATAGTATAAGAGTTTTAACGTCCGACGTTTGATTTCGCGTTTGTTCCCATAGATCCTAATTATTACGTTCGTGCTTGCCATCTACCTCTCGGAGAGGAACTTGTGTACGTTATTAAATCTTCTTTCCCTTTTTTATTTTCTATCTTTTATTTATTTATTTATTTATTTATTTATTTTTCAATTTTCATTTTTCTTTTATAAAACAGGACAGATCGGAGCTCCCTTCCGCGTTATTCCTACGTGCCCGTACTAAATCAATAAGTTTTTTTTTTTTTTTTTATCAATACCTTTCGCTCTTATTTTCTTTTATATATATATATATATATATATATATATATATATATATATATACACACGTTCGCAATCCGATTGTCCTCTTCCTTATCCCGACCATTTTTCATAGCCTCCGGCTGATTTCAATACATTCACTCTTTCTTTTTATCTCTCTCTCTCTCTCTCTCTCTCTCTCTCTCTCTTTTCATTCTCTTTTCACGTCAGTTAAGTTCCTTATAAAAATAGCCAAACAGAAGAACAGAAACGCTTTTCACATTTCCAGTAGTTGAAGGTTTCAAGGCAAAAGGACGGTAATGACAAACAGCCGGCTAATTTTCTAAGGACTAAACGAAAGCAAAAGGTACGAGAAACGTTGAATGCAGCAACCATCGCAGTTGTTAGAAGCCGCTTTTTCGGTATGTTAATGCCTTAGTGTGGGTTGTTGGTGGCGATTGTCGAAAGGTAATACGGGGTTTGGGCGGTGGCGGCGGTGGCGGCGGGGTGGGTGGGAGGTGGGTGGGTGGATAGGGTACCGAGGAGGTGGCATCGAATTTGCAACAAAAGGGAATTTCCACGGACTTCCAACAGCTTTTGTCTTTCGCTTGGATAGATATGCCTTTATGCCGAGGCGTATATACATCTTTCTCTTTCTTTATCTCCACCCACACCAACCCACCCCTCACCCCAATCGCCAAAGTTCCACCAGTTCCCAGGCTCAGCACCGAATTCCACAATCCTCCTCCTCTCTTCCTCACCTCCTCCCTCCCCCACTCTACCTGTGCTACCACTTTCTATTCTTGTTTTCTCACTGAGAGACGCGGACAAATTTCCAAGCTGGATATATACCCTACGGAAAAAGCGTAGACTTACGTACACAAAAAGGAACTAGGGTAAGGATAGAAAGAGTAAGAGAGAGAGAGAGAGAGAGGTAGAGAGAGAGAGAGAGAGAGAGAGAGAGAGAGAAAAGACCATGGCAGATAGACGAGCGTGGGTTGTATTTTATTGCCGCTTCCATAAGATAAATATATGCCCGAGCCTTTACCCAAAGTCATCTGCTTAACCTGAAAAACGATAAATAAAGGCCATTGGCTGATCGATCGGTGTCAAAACGGTACATATGGAATATGTGGTTACGCAAATGTGGCAAATCGTTTTTCTAAGCGTCATCTACCAGCGTAAATCTGTATTTCTCGCGGACCTTTCACGTCTCGTTCCCTTTTTATTTATTTTTTTCTTCTTCTTTTTTTTTTTTTTATTTCTTTCCCTCTCTTTCTCTCTTGTTTAATTGGAGAGAACGTTAATAAATTGTTTCAACTAATTGGAAAGTCATAACGGTCATCGTAGAATTCAACGTTAGAGCTCTTTGTTGACTGTTAAATCTAGAAATCTAATTAAATGATCGTATGTTTTCCAGGGTAAGCCCTTCGTCGAGGATAATGTCGCAATAAAACTGAATAGGTTGAAACGCGTTAGCTGTTAGCTGTAAGTAAGATATATTTTCAGCTGTTTATCTCTTAGCTTTTTACCCTTTCTTGTCTTTACCTTTTGTTCTTTCTTACATTATTATTATTATTATTATTATTATTATTATTATTATTATTATTATTATTATTATTATTGTTATTGTTATTATCATTTCGACTCGATGAATTTATCAGATAGTTTTTCTCTTTCTTTTTCTCTCCTAGAAAACTTATCCCTTTTATTTCCTTCGCTTTCACATACAAATTTTTCGATTATTCTCCAACTTCCCCGTATGTCTCGTTGAATTCGTTGTTTGCTTTAGACATCCTTATTTTGGTCCTCGTCTCTCTCTCTCTCTCTCTCTCTCTCTCTCTCTCTTTCTCTATATCTATACATATATATTTTTCTTGCCTACCAATTCACCGTTCCCTTTTCTACGCATCACTTTCTCGCCATCCTCTCGCCTTGCTTCGTATTCTATGAGAGAGAGTTCTCTTTTTTCTATCTCTATCTCTCTCGGGCTTGAAAAACGTACCACCCTCGTCACTCTCGACGCTTCTATATGGTAGATCCGTCGGTCGGTGGATGGACGGCCGAATAGAGGCGATAGAATAGCTTAGCATAAAAATCTATAAATGGCGAGGCGAAAGGGTACGTCCGTCGTTTATAGAAAAATCCGTGGAAAACTTTCCGGTGTCGCGTCGCGCGTCCATTTTCCCGTGAAAATATACACTCGTCCGTTCGGCCACACTTCGGACGTAGGACGATGTGAGTGAGCGCGTGCGCGCGCTCGCTCTCTCGCGCGAGATAGCACTAGCACAAGGACGAGTAACGTCCTCTCATGAATTTCATAAAGTTTCATCCGTCCTGTACATTGGAAGTTTCATGAGAGGCACGCTAAAATTGGTGCCATTCGTCGTTCACATAAGCTCGTCTCGAAACGAAATCTAAGCCATGATATATATATATATATATATATATATATATATATATATATATCTTCCTCTCTATGTGTGTTCATATATAGTATATATGTAGATATTATATACATATATATGATAGCGTATATACTTATATGCCGTTTCGATCATATCTATAAATCTTGCTAGCCATTCACCTTCTTTCACAATTGACCCTCTTATACCCGGTCCACCTTTGAAAAAAAAGGGGGTTGTGCTCGAATGATCGATCCAATCAACTCACCTGAGAGACTTATAATAGATATTTCCTCAAACGAGAATGGAGAAGGCCTTCTCTCTTCCCCCTTTTTCTTTGGATGGGAATAACGTCCTGTAAAAATTCCCTGTAGACTAAAACTCCGTTCATCCTAAAACGATCGAAATACGGGATCTCTCTCTCTCTCTCTCTCTCTCTCTCTCTCTCTCTCTCTCTCTCTCTCTCTCTTGCTTCCTATTTCTCTTCCTTGAATCATAACGATAACGTGACCTAAAGTAACCCCCTTAACGTTCTTCCTTCCTTTCCAAAGATATAGAAAGCATCGATAGAAGATCCCAATAAAATCAAACGAAGCTGAAACATCGTTGTTTAGCACGATACCTCGTGATTCACAGTAACGAGTTCGGTAAAATTGAACGAGAGACTTAAAGATCGTTTACGATCATTCTTATCGATAGGTATTGGATTAGATACTTATTTTGGTTTAGCAGTTTACTTAAGAACTCTTAAAGGAATATAACTACTAGTCTTCTTTAGCGGCACATCCAAGAATATAAATATGTTAGCCCGTTTTAAAAGCTTCATGATTTCTCCTTGATTTTTTATTTTGATTTAATATATATATATATATATATATATATATATATATATATATATTCAGAGAATATTCCTCCCGCCCTCCTCCACCCCTATAAGTATGCTTCGGAACATTTGAAGAGCAAAATTAAAAAACAAAAGAAGTATGAAATTCAAGGGTATTATTTGAAGAGAACTTTGGGATATGATTATTTCGAAATTTGAATGGAATAACGAAATATCAAACTCGACGTCGCTATATAACACCGTAGTCTCATAGAAAATTCATATCTACCCGTTACAACAATAATGACCCGTCAGCCAAAGTCCGCTCACTGAATCATTCATGATGCTGACAGGGGTCAAGTCCGGCGAGTGTTCGTCAGCTGCAGTACGATTACAGTGCATTAGCCCTTCCTTCGTCTTCCATTAGATTCTGAATTGTCTCTAGTGTGACCTTCGAATGATGTCACGCTATTACAGTTTAAGAAGTTTAAAACAATTAGAAATATATTGATGGGCTAATAACAATTACGTGCGCGTGAGTGAGATCGTTGGTCGAACGAATCGTAAAATTTTATTATCTTCTCTCTCTCTCTCTCTCTCTCTCGTAAAGGATGGAACAATTAAAATAATCCGATGGGAGGATTTTATCGTTCTAAATCTGAAATCCTTATTCGCTCTGGTTATTTCGTCGATCTGTTAAAAATCTCTACGAACGAAAGATTATGTTTCGCGAATAATTCGTCGTGTTCCGTTATATTTCGAGGAGACGGAACTGTCGTAAAATCTTTATTTTCTGTAAAATAATAAGTCGAAATTGGCCCAGAAATTCTAATAGGATTCGTTTGGTCGTTAACTTTGATGACGACGGTTTTATGCGGCGACCGCAAATATAGATATCGTGGGAATACTTGACCGACTTTCCTGATCGGCCCTGTTGAACTTATCCGATCTGACGGATGAATGGATGATTTCTCGTCGACTTGATGTGGTCCGGTCAGCCAATAATATCTTGCGAACCCTCTCGGACATGAGGAATCACCCTGAGGGAATCTTTGGAGATGACCGATGAAGTGGAAACGACGAGAGATCTATCTTGGGGATGAATATAATGAGTGAAAATGTACGTAACGCAGGAAGATATATAATGTTTCGATTCGTTCGATCTTTTATATTAACGAAAGTATCGAATTATCTTGGTAAGAAACCAAGTGATTTATTTATACACCTGTGTTATTAACCGGATTACGAACGTAGGTGATCGCATTTATGAATCTAGTCGTTTCAACGCTATCCACATTTTTTGCTACTTTGAGAAGGAAATTAATCTATTCGCGGAACACGCCATTAAGTTTGTTGTATTTAATTTTACATTACGTAACGTATATTTTCTTCCTGTTTTCATTTTTTTGTTTTTCTTTTTTTTTTTTTTTTGTTTTTTGTTCATTTAAAGGATACTACCTTTCTAAACAATTTGTTCAACATACTTCTGAGATAAGTAATTCCAAAAATAACCGAAATGAGGATACTGAATTATCTATGAATTTCTCGCTTACGTTCAGTCTCGTTAACGTTATTCTCTTCGTTTTCGTATGCTCAGCTGATTACGCTTTCGGATTATACGTACATATTTTATCTAGATCATAAATGATTGATGCATCTACAGACTCGAGATTTCCTGGCATGGTATCGTTGTAAAGTTTGACGGGTTAAGAAAGGATATAGGAGTAGCAAAGATGGAAGTATCCTACCGTAAGGATTTAAGCGTTGAAGGTGCTAAGCTAAGTCGTAATCGTCTTATTCCCTGTTAAATCTCTTTTTCCTCCTACTCCTATCCACCATCTTGAAGGAAGAGAGGAAGACATTTCAGAATAACGAAAATACCGACATGAGAATATGAGACGAGGACTATTGTTTCAAGCTTAAGTTTCGGTTTCATGATTATGAGCTGTCTCGTAAGCGACTTAAAATTCATACATTAAGAAGTCATATTGGCTTTTTCAAGCCCAACATCGTGAAACGTTGACGGCCAATTCTCTCGCGTTCGTTCGATAGCTGTTCCTTACTTAATGCGATACCGCGTAATCAAAAGAAAATAGAAAACTATTACGCATTTTTTTATTAAAAAAAAAAAAAAAAAAAAGAAAGAAAGAAAGAAAGAAAAGAAAAGAAAAAGAAAATCGCGCCAGAGATACAAGAGCGCATTTTATCGGGCAATGATAGCTTTAAATATTCAATTGTCCCGATTAAAATTAAATCGTTCATCTCGAAAGTTTCATTTCAAATCGATAATCCGATTAAACTTTTTAAGGTTCAATTTGAATAGAGAATTTTAGCACGCGTTTCATTCCTACGTGTCTCAGGAAGCTTTATTGGCCAACGGAGAACCGTGATCTAATCGTGAGAAAACCTAACTGTTCGTTGATGTTTACGAATTCGGAACACGATTCGAAACCACAGCCCATCGAGGGATATACACATTAAGAACGAAGAAGTCAAGGAGGATTTTGAAATCGCCTATGGCGGGATTAACTTTCGACATAATACAGAATTGCAACGCGGCTTTCGCTATGATAACATGATGTTTGCTTAAGCCTACTATAGAGGGTAGTTTGCAGCAATCCTTTCAGAGAGAATATTCGCTTTGGGGCGACAATCCTGACCTCGTCGAGTGATATCGTAATTAACCTTCAAGGATAGTCGTGGAATAATCATGAGATCCTCTACGAAGATATCTTTTTTTATTTATTTATTTATTTTTTTTTTGCTGTATCGCAAACATCATGATTGTATTTAATGTATACGTATTTCAATCGAGACATTTTTATATTCGTGATATCAAATGTATATAAATGATGTAATAACTGAAATTTTCATTTAACATCGTGCTTATTAGAAGTACGTTGTACCCGAAATGCTAGTCTTAATCACTCGGATAAGCGATCAATTTTGGTTAAACGTTGATTCAAATCCCTTCTGTATTGGGTATGCTTGAATTAAGCATGCCTACTACCACCTGCTGATCGTCACTTGGCACTTACTCATACAAGATAGAATCGTTATCATTTAAAGCGAAACGTATATTCTTCCGGTTCTGTCATAAAATGGGAATGAGCTAATCGATATATCGACGAGAATGTCATTTCTTTATGGGTTTCGAAGAATATATAGAAGAGAGAAAGAGAGATAGAGAGAGAGAGAGAGAGAGAGAGAGAGAGAGAGAGAGAGGAAAAAATTATGAAATCTTTCTCTAAAAAAAAAAAAAAAAAAAAAAAACAATAAAAGAAAAAACAAAGAACACAAAAAAGGGGCGGAACAAAAAAAAACGAAAAGCAACAACCTGGAATAAAAACGATGGGGAGAGAGTCATAAGCCGTTTCGATTACAATTCGGCCAGTCGGTCGGCTTTGGAGATCCGTTAAAGCCTTAAATCCACAAAATATGCCGCGCGATAGCTACAAACGAGCGCGAGTCTCGTTAATAGCGTCGGTCAAAGATTACACACAGGGATGCTTTTGGCAACATGAGCTTTCGCCACGAAACAATCACCCTCTCGGATAGGTTAGCCCAGATTCCCTTGCAGGAAGCCACTATCTCACCGAGGCCGGTACTGGCTCGTTGTGGTGAGATAAATTTTACAAATCGCCCGCGGCACGTTGTTATAACGTGGCGCATTTTGCCACGTTATATAGATCCATGCATCGTCTCTTGCGAAGCGATCGTACGTAGCAAGCTTGCTTGGTACACCTAGTATATGCCTCTGCTTCTCTCTCTCTCTCTCTCTCTCTCTCTCTCTCTCTCTCTCTCTCGTTCACCATTTCAGACATATTCCCAAAGTAGTTGATCCTGAATATGTAGGAAATTTTAGGATATATCTCCTATCAACCACGTTGGATCCTTCATAACTCTAGTTAGCATACGACTTCCGATTTGGCAACCAGTTAATGAACTTTCGAGGATTACTTTGTCTTTTCGCATCAACTATTCATTACCTGGATTATGTGCTCGTTCATTAAAATTTCGTTGAACCTTCTTTGACCCGTTACTATCTTCGTTTGATTATTACGCTCAAAGCGTTGATATTCGATTACGCGTAATTTTATTTCATTATTTTTTTTGGGAGGGAGGGGGTGATTTTACAAAAGGAACAAAAAGAAAAAGAAAAGAAAAGAACGTGAAGGAAGAAAACAAGGAAGGTAAAGAAAGAAAATAGAAAAAAGAGATATAAAATGTCGAGGTATCGGCATCCATGGCACGATTAACGACAGACAGGTTACCGAATCATCAGACAAGATTCGCTCAGGGCTGGAGGCTTGTTAGTCTAATTACTTGTAAGTGGAGTTGCGGCCCGGTAACGAAGCAGCCGAAGCTGCTCCAAAACTTCTCACCGAGTAAACACCAAGCCGCCCGCAACTCTATTCGCAACTTTTTCTTTTTTCTTACTCTTTGCCTTACGATCTACTTCGTGGGACCGGCAATGTACTCTTAACCCCTAAGCTCAGAACAAGCCGACTCGTCTTTCCTTGATAAGTTTTCATAAAGAGCTATTTTCTTTTCTTCCCCTCTTATTTTCTTCCTTCTTCTTCTTCTTCTTCTTCTTCTTCTTCTTCTTCTTCTTCTTCCTCCTTCTTTTTTCTCTTTCTCTCCTTTGCGTTGCAACTACGAGGCTGAATATCCTTATACCACAGTCTTGGCTAAATTCTACCGTGCTTCCTCGTAACGTTTCAAAAGATGTCCAACTTCTATCTCAACTACTTTTTCCTTTCCTTCTTCTTCTTCTTCTTCTTCTTCTTCTTCCTTTTTGTTTTTTCTTCTTTCGTTCCTTTCCTTCATTCTCTCAGTTTAATTAATTCTGAATATTCCATTTGTGTTTCGTTTCTCGGTATTAAAATTGTGTCAACAATATTGCATTAATAAACCCGAACAAAAATATTATAAGAAATGGAAACATTGTGTTATAACTTCTTCGGTAGATAAGTCTCCGTTAAGTATTATAAATGAAATAGAATATGAAGTGACGGATGGGGAAAGATTATATAAATACACTCTAATGTTTTTCGCAGTGAGTATAATAGCTACATAACGCTTGCAGAGAGCTTCATTTTGTTCCTCTCTCTCTCTCTCTCTCTCTCTCTCTCTCTCTCTCTCTCTTTCTCTTTTCCTTTCGCTCTTTTAGGTTTACCAAGCTACATCGTATCTTGTATAAAAATCACCGAAGCGTGCTCGTTTGGCTGTCTCCGTACAGTGGGACGTTAAGAAGAATGATGCTCGTCGTTACCGCAACTCGTAACGCGATTACGTTGGATGCGAGAGAGCGTACGTATACTACTGGTGCATTCCTTACGTTATTTGCTTCTAGCGAATCCACGCGAATAGACCGCCCGCTTTCCTCCGTCATGAAAGAATTACCACTGGCGTTATGTCTCGCTTTTACTGTCGCAGTGAATTCTTCCCGAGCGTAAACAACTTCCTGTGAATTAACGAAGAAGCTGAAGCTCTCTCTCTCTCTCTCTCTCTCTCTCTCTCTATGCCGCAGAGTTGACGCGCAACGGTCTACAAGAATAATATTTATTACTGAACGGGCACTCGTTTCGATCTATCACCGAAACAGGATCTTTCAGTTCGTTAAATGTGATTGGTAAAAAGTAATAAAGAAAATTTGTATTCGTACCGATTTGTTTGACGAGGCTATAGAATTTTCCTATCGATTCGGTGACGTAAAGTAGATCATTAAGGAAGAGAGAGAGAGAGAGAGAGAGAGAGAGAGAGAAAATAAGCGTCGTTTCAAGGAAACAATCTTAGCGAATGTTCGATGGTAATCAATTTTGTAAAATTAACCATGGCAATGATTCGTCGTAGTGTGAGAAAGATTCGTCGAGGTTAATGTTACCGACAATCGCGAACCAATTCCAAGAAACAATTTCTCAAACGTCTACGAAAAAGTTATCGTCGAGTTTGAAAGGGACCGCCCTATCTCGAAGGGTCGCCACAACGATACCTTGCAATTATCCTTGTGATTACGGTCAACGTCGGCAAGCAAACCCTCCCACTTTGCACTCCCACCTTTGAATATTAAGCTCGTGTTCTCTTAGGTCGTACGATCGGAAAGATTTCAAGCATTTTCTCCCAAGCACAACGTCGTCCAAACGTTTCGCGGTTGGTTGGTTGGTTGTAAGAGGTGTAAAGCTAAGGGTCTCGATAGAACAATCCTGTTACAAGCTTATCTCACTTCTGGTCGACTTTGCTTTTTGTTTTTTATTTATTTTTTTTTTTTTTTCTTTTAACGTCTTTTAACGGCGAAACTAATTATGAGAGTAAGCGCACGTGGGGTTGGTTAACTTTCCTTTGGATTAGCGTGACGGTGTGTTCCGTGTCCCCCTTTTCTTGTAACGTGGCTTACACGCGGCAAACCGGGAATGATAACCAACCGAACACCACCCACTCTCTCTCTCTCTCTCTCTCTCTCTCTCTCTCTCTCTCTCTCTACTCCGTTTCGTTCCTACCACTTTCCGCGTAGGTACTTTCTAAACTTGAAAATTGAAAACTTGTCGTAATACGCTGGCAAAAATGGGGAGGAGGAAAAAAGTATTCCACGGTGGAGCGTGAACGCGCGTTCGTGACGAAATACGTCGACTCGAATCGAGTTTCAGAAGGTACGTTGAACGTACCGCGCTCGTTCGGCACGTGTGGTCGAATCCGTGATAATATTTGCAATACAAATGGCGTACCATCGATTTTTCCCCCATTCTTCAAATGTATTCAAGTGGGGTTACGTAACATCAAAGAAAATAGAACAAATTAGTTCCAAAGTTTTACGGAATGGTGTACGGGGCAACAATCGGTTAATCGGAAAAGTCAATCTTATTTTTCCAAGAGCTCTCGATGGGTATAACGGCAGATAATTTCTGCAGCCTCAGCCACGCGAGCTTTTAGTAGAATTAACCTAATTACTTTTGAACGTGAAAGCCGTTAAACTGCGACGGGTTCGTGCGAGTAATCCTAATGTTTCGAGAAACGGCGCTGTTAAAATCACTGTTCTGGAATGCGGCTGCGTTTCCGCCGAGAACGAAACACCTTCTATCCTCCACCATTCGGCACAACGTTTGAAGAGAAATAGCTCTAGAGGGGCGAGAGAAAGAGAGAGAGAGAGAGAGAGAGAGAGAGAGAGAGAGAGAGAGAGGGAGAGAGAGACGAGCATACCCCGCGATTCAATTTATTCCGCGCTCGCATCTCGTGATTAAAAAAGCTCGATTCATCAGGAGTGCCGCGCGGTCTCAGAACGTAATTGCTTCCCTCGTGAAATCCATTTGCCGTCGACCAATGTTCCGTCGTTTCGGCTCGTCTCGATGAAGAACTTTCGAGTTCTCGTTCGATCCACCGCCAACGAAATAATCTTCACGACCAAACGTCTTACCAAACTTACTCGGCATCCCTTCTTTCCCCTTTCGTAACAATACCGATAATCCACTTGAGAGATTTTATATTTGGGAAACACGAAACGCTTCGACTTTCATTTATTTATACAAATGACACATAGTTTTTTTTCTATCGGTGATAGTTGATCGAGACAGTATCGACGTTGAAAAACTTATCGAATATCAGGTTCATCGGATGTTCGGTCAAATTGGAACTTTTTTGTTTTTTATGTTTTTGATGGGGGAGACGATGTTGGAGGGAAGGAGAGGAGAGAAGGGGGTTGGGGGTGGGGGTAGGGTGGCGGGTGATAAAACCGATAAACTTTTAAGAATATATTCGCTATATTTACCCGCGATAACGACGTCGCAACTAACTTGTAACACGGTAGACTTTTTCTTTTTTTTTTCCCCTCTTTCCTCTCTTCTCTTGTCTTCCTTTTTTCCTTTCCTTTCCTTTCCTTCCATCCTTCCTTCCTTCCTTCCTTATTTCTTTCTTTCTTTTTGGAAAAATAAGAGTAGTAGTTTAACGAAAAGTTTGAAAAAAACTCGGTAAGACCGCTTCCTGAACGGGAAACGGAAATGCCTTTACGCCGCAACTTCGGAGCTCGTTCGGCTCGATTTTCATAATAGGAATACGTGGCCGAACGTAAAGCGAAGAAGAGAAAGCTCTCAAAAGTCAGTCCTGAATATTTGGGCGACAGACGGATGTCCCGGCCTCGTAGAGAATAGATGGGAAGTTGGATTGGTTGCGTTACTTGGCAGACAGGAATCGCCTAATTGAGGAGGCACGACGACGTGCCGGTAGAAAGACAACCAACAAACGGTAACTCTGATTTACCGATATGAGTTTGCGTTCTGCCTCGCGTAAATCGAGTTAGGCTAGTTGAGCAGTCTGAATTCAGCTTGGGGAAAGATGAAACAAACGAGAGAGAGAGAGAGAGAGAGAGAGAGAGAGAGAGAGAGAGAGAGAGTGCTACGCGCCGTAGGGAAAAGCTAGTACGTCTGGGTTGCATCTCTACCACCTTGGCGTTTTAGTCAAGAATGAGAGTTCCATCGCGTTCTCGCACGAGCGAGCTTTCCGCTACATTCCGCCTCGTCTTCTACCCTTTTTCTCTTTCTTTATTCTCCCTTCCCCCCCTCCCCCTCCTATCCTATCCTCCCCAACCCTCTGAAACCTTCCTTTCTCTCGAATACCTATTTTCTTTTGCTCGTCTTTCTTTTTTTTTTTTTGTACATTGTAATACGAAAGGAGGAAAGGTGTACCCATGGTCAAAAATGCGATTGTCTATGAAACGTAAAGGAGAGGGGACCTTTTACAAAATTTGTAGTTAAACTCGAGTTTATATTCGATATTTTCAATGTCCAATAACTTTAGTCGATAGTTTATAATATAAATCAGATCTAGCAGATATTTTATTTGTCGAATTTCATTTCTTTTCCTCCCCCATTTACGAAAGGGACATACCTAAACCGCAATAATTGCAAGATGTTGAAATGCATTCGTTCAACATATCGTGATTTTGTGTTTTACGCGGTTACATGATTTAGGAGTGGCCCAACAAAGGTAATATCGGCCCGGCAGTTGGTCTGGCACAGCTTGCTAACTCTCCTTTATGCGTTTCGACGTTTCGAGCAAGCTTTATTGCCCGTTGCGTCTTTAATATCATACGACGGTCACGATTTATATCATGCGTTATATCGTACAGATACAGTCGTTTTATTCGAAATACAGTAGAATATTATTTTTTTCTCTTTTGCTCTAATGCACGGGATAATTATAACTTCAGTAGGAAATGCGAGAGCGCGGATCGACGTTCAAATTAATTCATGATATGCATTCGTAATTATTTTTTCAGGAAATGTAATTGGTCGATCGGAATTACATTCAACGACAAATATTTATCAATAATAAATCTCGAAAGGGACGAAATAATAAATACATTTATGTATATATATATATATATTTTTTTTTTTTTCTTAAAATAACAGATAAACTAGTTTTCTAATTAATCCCCATAATTTTCGCGGAGTAATCGAGAAACCACTTCGAATTATTAAAAAAATAAAAACAAAAAAAGTTTTATTAATAAATAAAACGGTAAAAGCGCGAAGTAAAGCAGTCTTAACGGAGGCTTTTAATAATCCTTCTACGAAGGCGATATTCTTGGACGTTCGTTCCTTCCTTCCTCGCTATTCCAGAAGCGTTTACATCGTGTTTACGTAAATGTTTATATCGTTAGAAAGCCCACACTTTCTGTACTCGCCTCGAAAGACCCTTCATCCTTCGAAACTTCACAGTCGGATATTTTTCTTTCATAAGTCATTAAGAACGTCATTCATCGATAGGAAATTAAATAACATTGCAACTTTTTAATGAAATTTGTTTTAATCACATTTATATATATATATATATATATATATATATATATATATATATGTATGTATGTATGTATATATTTATTTTCGAGACTTAACGATTCATATAAATCGAAGGAAAATAAGAGTTCGATAAAATGCGATATTCTTTCATTGACATTAAATTTTACATAAACACGAATACGTATGTATGTAAAAAAAAAAAAAAGAAAAGAAAAAGCTATGCACGATGATAGTAGCGAAACAACTCGTACCCATCAAGATTCTCGATGTCGAATGAAAATTCTACTTTCGCAACTGATATAAAAATTTGATAGCACCTAGATTGCTCCAGTTTTATTGTTCTTGTTCCATTTAATACCCATGGATCGTAGTACGATTCGCATAAAAACAATATCGATTGTGCACCCGATCCGAATAGAACGATCGATCGTTCTCGCGACATGTACAGTTTGGTAACAATTATCGATCGATTTCAAAATTAACGTTATAAAAAGTCTAGCCGTTCGAATTCAATTAGTACACGGATAAATGATCGAATCATAGATCCTATAAAAATAACAAGAAAAACAAAAGAGAAAAGAAGGAAAAAATGAAAAACCGTATAAAAAGATATTATATCTTATTCGTCAATTAAATTCCTTGTCAATCGTACGGAAATAAATTAAATTTCATTTACATACATATTGATTTGTTTATTTATTTATTTATTTATTTATTTATTTATTTATTTATTTATTTATTTATTTATTTATTGGTTTATTACTTCGTATAAAAAAATTTGGAAATTAATTTTGTTTTTAATAAACAAATATTGAAAGAGAGAAAATCGGAAATAAAGAGAGAAAGACGTCTGTGCGACAAGATCTTTGTATATCCAAAGCAAACACGTTTCTAATTTCATCTTCCACGCACACCTGCCTGAAGATGCATTTGATATTAAGCTTGCAATTTATCGAGCCACGTTCAAGCATCGATACTCGATCGGTAGAAGAATTTTAGTCGATTTCTTCTATATACGTTTCTCTTAATTACTGAAAAGCAATTACCGTTATATACCTAATTTAACTTTGGAACTCATTATATGGTTTCACTTCGCCTTCCTCCCTCATACCTCTCTCTCTCTCTCTCTCTCTCTCTCTCTCTCTCTCTCTCTCTCTCTCTCTCTCTCTCTCTTGCTCTCATATACACTTTCTCTCTCTTCTACGAATTCAAATCTACTTACTGTAATTTTCAAAATGAAGTCTCGCTAAGAAATGTTTCTCAAACGTTTCCATCTCTCTCTCTCTCTCTCTCTCTCTCTCTCTCTCTCTCTCTCTCTCTCTCTCTCTCGAGCACTATTTTTCTTTCTCTATCTATTTATCTCTCTTTTTTTTTTCAACCGTAAAGCGATCGTAACCGAGAAGAATAGAATACTCCTTCCCCTTTCTCAGCGACTTTTACTATTCTTCAAACTACTTTTATCCAAGTAAATTGGTTTGATCTATAGTTCCCATGATCTTTAAAGTACCGATTATCTTACTTAAAAATCTATCATGATTCGATACTTAACTAAATAAAATCTTTTCTGTCGATCTTGCAGCAAAGATTACTTTTTAAAATGTTTGTCGAATGAGATTTCTATGTGTGTGTGTTTATATATATATATATATATATATATATATATATATATAAAAGTATTTTATTATCAAGTATACCCATAAAGTTTATTGTTCACATATACCTATATGGATTCGCAGAAATGAAAACGATTTCATTGCGAACATCGAAATTTTATTTTCGAATTAGCCAATCTGACCGTCTCAAGATTACCATCGGTACGTTTCTTTCCCAAATGTGAATTTATTTAAGGTAATTCTCCGAACGAGTTTTCCCTGTTCTCACGAGAGTAACTACTTTACGAAGTAATGACGCATTCCTAAACAGAACATTTCCATTTTTTCTTCAAAGGGCCTTAAAACGATCGTAACTAAGAAAAATGTTGGTCCACTGCTCCGTTACTACTTTTGCGCTTGCAAATGAGCCTGACCCAGATCGGGTAGAAGTTTTAAAATATCGATTACCATACTCCAGAATTAGTTAAACTACTTTAACCGAAAGGATAAGAACTATCATGATGAATATGAGTAACGGAAATTTGTATTTCTCAGTTATCAAGGAATGCAACGTTAATGCTCTGAAAGCACAACGTATTTTTGCAATACGTCTCCAATAGCAACATATAATCAAAAAAATGGGTTATCCAAAATTAAAAAATTAAAAAGAACTCAGTGTAGTCATATTTATATATATATATGTGTGTGTGTGTGTGTGTGTATGTTGGATATTATCGGATTTTTCGAGTTGAAGATATTCAGAACAATGATGATTTAAACAACGGTACTAATTCCGATGAAACTACATTAATAAAACAATAGTTCCCAATCGTTTTCTTCCTTTTTTCTTCCTATTTTTTTTTCTCCTACATAATTCGCTGATTGAGCTAAAACGGTAACAGAAATGGACGGAACGTCGGTGCACTTTCGTAAAGCGGTATCTCGTTTGCGCGCTTGCGCGGACAACGTTCGGAAGACGTTCAGAACGAATCGATAGCCAATATCATTAACCATGAAAGAGAAAGCACGTTATCAGGGTTGGGGTGGGGGGGAGGAGGGACGGGTGCTCGTTCACGATCGAAGAGAGAGAATGAGCTTGGCCCGTAAATCGCATGAACGTTTCATACATATACTTACGTATGTCCGGATGTATATAATGTATATACATACGTAAATATATATATATATATATATATATGTGCGTGCATCTCACGGATGAATGCACGACGCATACATACAAATATATATGCGATCACGTTCGTGGAAAGCAAGCAACGTCGTCGACGTTCGTCGTGTCGACGAACTGTGAAGAATTCGATTCGAGGGTGATAATCGATTATCACTAGTTAGCCCGTCACGGCGCGCCGGCGGGTAACCGATGTGCGATAAACACATCACCTAATTACTTGCGGTGGATCGCCCTACGCCCTCGACACGCAAACTGGACACACAACTACGCGTATGCACGCGCTTACTAGGAACTCGATTGCTCAACTCTAAACGTACAACGGACGTGTTCGATCGTCCTTCGATTTTTTCAATTCATTTTAATCGACGATCGATAAGACATTCATCGATTATTATACGGCATCTTCTAAATCCCGAATCCTTTTCTTTTTTTCTTTGCTTTTCTTTTCTTTTTTTTTTTTTGTTCGACACATGATATTACCGTGTAAGAACGAGTGGATAACTTTCTGTTATTAGAGTATGATATACATACTGCAACTTTACTGCATCACTATTTACTCATTGTTTTCAACAACCCGATATATACCTCGCTCTCGGCCCAGAAAACAAATATCATAAAAATGAAAAAAAAAAAAAGAAGAAAGACAGAAAGAATGGGTTAAATTTATCGCCTCGATCATTCCCGTTTTTTTTTTTTCTGTTACTCAACGTTGAAATGGAAAAATGTTTGCTCCTAATACGTCTGACGTAACGTTACAACGTTCAACCGTTGTCATTTTTATCAGCTTCTGGTAAGGATAGCTAGCGAACCTCGTTGGAGGTAGTATGAATCAACTGACTTTACTGTACGCGAACTGACAACATTGTGACAAGACATAGAGGGGAAAATATAAGAGAAGGGCTAAGTCATGATGCACGTCCCTTTTCCAACGACCTATCTGCCTACCTGCCTAACCATCTAACCTAGGGAGACACGTCCCTACGTTCAAAGTAAGCACGCACTCACGCACTCACGCGCTCACGTACGCACGCACGTTGATAGGTAGGTAGGTAGGTAGGTAGGTAGGTAGATGGTTACGCACAGATACATAGAGGACCTAACACGCATGCAGTCTCGTGTACAACGAGGAAACCCGCTTATCGCGACTTTGCCATGTGTACGCTTAGCCAGCCATATTCGCATTGTCGTGCGTCATACACACACTCTCTCTCTCTCTCTCTCTCTCTCTTTCTGTCTCTATCCTCTCTCTGTCTCTCTCATTCTCTCTGACACGCACGCACATGTATAAAAGACAGTAGGTAGGTGCCAGTAGTAGAGTGCGTGCGACATGAAAATTGAATTTCACTCGGCGCCGAGGTGGAAAAAAAGGAGCGACGTGTTGGAGCAACGTGTACTACATAGGGGGGTGGGTAGTCAAAGAAGGGGGTGAAGCGAGGAGAATGAGGGAGGATTGAGTTGGCTAGGGGTGGTAGTGGGTGGGTGAGTGTGTGGTGGTCGTTACAATGCTGGCGGATAAATCGATTTTGCAAGAGAAAATTTTGAGAATCGTTGAACCGTACGATTAACGCTTGATATGCCAGCACGAAGCACCAAGGCCCCTTGTCCATAACCTGGAACGATACACGTGAGATAGCGAACGGTAACTCCCTAATATAAAACTGGTACGATCCTACGCCTATGATACACATATCCAGTGTAGAAAATGTCCATGGTAGTTGATCGAAGTTAAGGGGTGTATCGTTAGAATATTTTCAAGAGTGCTTAGATCGAGGCCGCGCCAAGCTGTAACACTATTTTTCATGTGGCACCGATCGACTTTTAGCAGGTTAAGTGGCCTCTCGATCGTAGATAAAGTCCTGAAAGGGATAAGAAAGAAGGAAAGAGAGAGAAAGAGAGAGAGAAAAAAAGAAAAAAGAGAGAGAGAGAGAGAGAGAGAGAGAGAGAGGTACTACGTGCCGTCTCGTTCTCACCGAGCTAGAGGACGATGGCGACGACGCGACGTGGTCACGCGATCCTGTACTTTTCATAAAATTTCCTAAATACGGTCGACGTCGCACCCTCTCCCAATCATTAGACACGAAACTACATACTCACTATTCCCTCGTACTCGGACGACGCCCCTATCGACAACGAAAACTACCCTGCTAACTCTTTCTTTCCTCTTTCTCACTCGCTCTCTCTCTCTCTCTCTCTCTCTCTCTCTCTCTCATCCTTTAACTCTTTCTCTTTTTATCCCTAAAGGTATCGGGACCACTCGTTGCAACTTTTAGCCCGGAGGTATCACGCGAGCTAGTTCTGACTTGAAGGTATAATGCGCGAGAACATTGATTTAAAAGCAACGCCCATCTAATTTGCATGTGCCTGTTTTCTCCTTACTTCTCCTCTTCTTCATTTCTTCAAAGAGAGAAAGAGAGAGAGAGAGAGAGAGAGAGAAACAAAGAGAGAAAGAGAATTTCGCTTACGCATTGGAGCTTGCAAGCTATTATTCGTAAGCGCATTGAAAGCCGACGTTGTTGTTTGTTGGTGTTGTTGTTGTTGTTGTTGGTGTTGTTGTTGTTGTTGTTGTTGCCACAGACATACATGCCTCCTCTCCTGGACTTGTCGGCATTTTCAACTAATGCCCGCTCATTTGTCTTTTACTCTTTCTCCTTCCGTCTTCCACATTTCTGCATAACTCTCCTTCACCTTACATCTTCCCTCTTCATTCGCCGCTTGGGTTTCCTTCCATTTCCCGTGTCGTTGATTCCAAGAGGAGGAAGAACAAACTTCTTGGCGCATCATGACGATGCCGTGTTTCAAGGGAATGCAAATGAGGGATCAGAGGATCAACTTTTGTAATAAGGAAGCAGGTAGTCGTAAAATGTCATCTGTCGATTTATACGACACATACGTACGTACGTACATACATACATAAATAAATATCTTGCGATCTAATATCGGTGTATTTTTCGAAAATGCTCGAACCAATCATTACGTATTTCTCATTGACGTCATAAATAATAGGAAATCGATATCTGTTAACTTTCAGACCGGAGATGGGATACAAATTGGTCGATGTATACTCGATAACCGATAAACTAGATGTATCTCTAAATAGTACGATATCGTACGATATTAGCTGTACCATCGAATGTATGGGGAAATATATGTTGATTGATAAGAACTATTTTAATAATTCGTATATTTTCATGGGAAGGTATGTAGATCTGAGCGCGGTTGGTATATTCGGCTTACCTAGCCGTTTCTTTTTCTCGAAAGGTATGAAGAGAGCAAGAGAGAGAGCGAGAGAGAGAGAGAGAGAGAGAGAGAGAGAGAGAAGCGAAGAGGCTAACGTATCTCTAATGGCGCTGCTTGTATGTGCATAGCAGGCGCTGTGCTTTACGATATAATAGAAGCACCAGTGGCCGTTTAGAGCTGACATTAACAAACTACTGCAAACTGCGGCAATAACGAAAACAGCCGCGATGGGGGATGGGATTTCGGGAGAATGGGCATACTCATGGGGGTAGGGCTTGAAGTAGTATACATTAATAATCGAGAACAGAGACCGACGGAGCTCATTATCGTGCTGTTAGGGCGGAGAGAGTGCGAGGTTATTTGACTCCTCGCACTAACGGCAATAATTAACGTACAGTACCTCAAATTTAAATCGCTCAACCATATCTTTTACCAACGTTACACCATTTGTGAGGGCATTTGCCTCGCGTTAAACATACCTTCGATAGTTCTCTTCCTTCGGACAACATTCGTTTTTTCATACTCTAATTGTGTGATCGCATTATTGAACAACCGACCAGTCAAACGAGTTGAATATTCGGCGAATTTTAAAAATAATTGTTTATTCTCGAAATATACATCCTTATGGCTAAAAAAAAAAAAAGAATACATATACCGTTGCAACGAGGTACGTAAATTATACCGTGTCAGATCGATAACGTAGCGAACGATCTTGCGAGAGGAACGACTAATTATTATCCGATATATGATACGGAAAATTCGCCCGACAGTAACGTAAGTTTTGGAAACTTTTTAATTACATACAATCATAGTGGTTTTTCTTTCTTTTTAATTTTCTAATTCAACTCCACGATATTTTTTGAATGTCCTTTTGTATAAGGAAGGAAAATGTGAAAGACCGAGAAGGTTGGTACAAGCTTTAATCCGCCCTCTTTCTGGCAGGTTGCTTGGTAGTAGCACTCGCTTTTCTTGAGACACGGAATCTTGAAGTAACGTTGCAAACAGAGAGAGACAGAGAGAGAGAAAAAGAGAGAGAGAGAGAGATAGAAAGAAAAAGATAAAGAGAGAGAGAGAGAGAGAGAGAGAGAAGACCAAAGTGAAACGCACGTAATCTCAAAGGACAAGAAGAGCTTCTTCTTCTTCTATCTCTTTCTCTCCCTTTTGAAACTCGTCGACTAAGTAGTAGTCGCCTTCTTCTTCCGAAATCAGACGTTCTGTGTCTCGCAACGTAACGACTTTCGGCTCGCGCAATGACGGTTCCAACCCTGTTTCGAATGAGATTGCTTTCCGCTCAAAGTACGCTCAAGCAGATTCTTCCTTTCTTTTTTTGTCCCGTCGGCCCCTTACCCTTTACTACTATCTTTTGCTCTCATGCAATCCCTGTTGACTTTACTTCGACTTTTTCTATTCGATCGTTCTCGGTCCTCTCTCTCTCTCTCTCTCTCTCTCTATTTCTCTCTTTCTCTATTTTTCGTGTCCTCGGAGCATCGCTTTATATTTAACAGGATCTTTCGCTCGTTTAGGAAAATCTTCTGATTGTGTTCAACAGAACCGACTTAAAATTGACCATTTCGTTAAAACAATACCGTCAAAAGCTTTCCGTCTTATCTCGGTATAACGATCGAATTTCCATAGGGGGTTAGCGTAGGTAACGTCGAAAGCTTGAAAATCTGAAAATACGAGCCGCGACCATGATAAATGTGACTATTCCGAGCCGGGTACGTTATTGTAAATTTTCAGGTCGCTTCCAATGCGGCCATGTATAGGAGAAGTTTTATTTCGTACGAGAAAGAAAAGTTAAAGGGTATCATGGATGTAATAATAAATGATAGTCGGACGAGCCATGGAATTTGACGATCGGTAATAAATTTTATTCAAATATTATTTATGGATATTGTACGTTTATATTCTCTTAGTTCATAGTTTCAAATGGTCTAGAGATATTAGATAGACCTCAACGTATGCGTATGTACGTAACTTACGTACGTATGGTCATATATGCCTCTTTGACAATTTATTCCCTCTGAAATAGAGAATAGATCGTATGCGATACGTGTACGGCTTTCCTGAATTCTATTTCTTTCGAAGACTTCAATTGTACATACATACATTTACAATTTGCGAATTGCGTTTGTTGGATCGTTACAAATCAGCAGGATCGCCGTCTCCTCGTCGTCATCGTTCCCGTCGATTCTCTCATCGATTCCGCTTCAATCCTACCCATCAATGTTGTCCTCATAATACGTATCCTGTGTTAGCTGACACACTGGCTCCAAGCGAAACTGATTCGGAGCTCGTAAAATCGAACGCGAGAGATTCGAACGATAAGCAATGTTTTCCAATTTCCGCACGCATCAAACGACTGCCCGTGGTCCCACGTTGCAGACATGCCAATGATATTCCATTCCGGTTAAAGTCCGTTCGCATGCGTTTTATCAACGACTCGCCGTTGTTTCAACACTTTCGTATGGCAAACGATACTACTACTACTACTACTACTACTCGAGAGAGAGATAGAGAGAGAGAGAGAACATTAAAACAAAATCTCGATATCGAAAAGTCTACTTATCTATCCGATTATCATATCGAATCTTACCATTCATTGTTCCCCTTTAACAATCTTAATCATCATTTATCATTCCATCGGGATCGTATTAACTATATCAACGTAATAATGTATCCAATTCTATTCTGAAATATAACCATGTCATTTGGAGCATTATTAATGACGATCTATCTATCCGGTCTATGTATATGAAGGATCTAATTTCGATCTGATCTATATAAAGAAACTTCCCGGCTAGAAGGAACGGTGCTCATTGATTTCCATTTGGTTTTTCCTTATTTTTCTTTTTTTCTTTTCTTTTTAGACTTCCAAGATTTACGGTCTCTTTAAAAGAAAAAGAGAAAAAGAAGAAGGAGAAAAAAAGAAGAAAGGAAAAAGAAACGAACCGTAGGAGATAAAGAAGAAACGAGAAAAAACAACAACAACGACAACAAAAAAATCCAATCAAAAGCAACAGCCTAGATACTCGAGGCCGAAGAATGAATCCCCAAAATATACGCTTCGTTTGAGTTACAACATCGACCGTAGTAATCCGAGTCGGCACAGTAGATTAACCCCCTTTAGAAGGCGTACTTCTTCATTTCATACGCTTAAACCTTTGTTCTTGCATCTCCCTCCCCCCCCTCTCTCTCTCTCTTCCTCTCTGTCTTCTATCGGCCAAGTTTTCTCGATACAGAATTCACTATGAAAAGCAAACAATGCGGCGTGCCAACAGAAGCGAGCGAAAGGAAGAACGATACGAACAAACGAGAAAAAAAGGGACACGGAGAGAGAGAAAGAAAGAGAGAGAGAGGAAGAGATAGGGATAGAGAAGGAGGGAGGGAGGAAGAGAGGAGAGAAAAAAATAGAAAAGAGAGAGAGAGAGAGAGAGAAGTTACGTAGGGAGTAGAGTCGAGCGTAAAGTCGACCTAATTCTACGTGTAGCCTAGTGCTAACAACGAGGACGAGTCACGCAGAAAATGTACGACCCTAGCCGGATAACTTCGCTAAATTCCTCTTGAAGAGTCACTAGTCAAACTTCCGCCATCGTTTTAATGTCGAAATCGTATGAATTATGCTAGCGCGCTCCTTGAATTCTTCCTCATAAGTGAAAAAAGTGGAATGGAATAAGTGGTAGGAAGAAATGGTTAAAAACGGTTCGAACGAATTGTTAACAGTCGAACGAGAATGAAGAAAGATTTGGTATAGGAGTACCAGAATTAGAGAGAGAGAGAGAGAGAGAGAGAAAGAGAGAGTTAGAAAAGGTTGTGTCGATAGAAGAGAAAAGCTAAAGAATAAGTGGTTCCGAGGATGGGTGGACCAAAGCACTTGAACCGCTGACCCGCGGATCGGACCAGTCGTTTCGGGGATGAAGCAATCGATAGAGCCGAAGTTCTTCGTCGGGCAATCCCCGAATCGACTCTTGCATGGACGGGAAGTCAGCCCAATTAGGGCCGGTTCCATTGCCTTAGGTACATTATCAGATGGTGAAGGCGAAGTTAGCTTTTCATCTCTTCGAGTCGAGAGTACGATCGGCCTTTCATTGCTCGACGCGTCAATCGGCTCTCTTCGTATACCCAATCTGCTTGTCTATCTATCTATCTATCTATCCATCTATCTATCTATCTATCTATCTTTCTATCTATCTGTCTATCTCTTTGTCTGTCTGTCTATGTATCCGTCCGACTGTCTATCTGTACGACTGTCTGTCGGTCTCCCCACTCTCTTAGCATTTAGTTATATCTACGCAGGTATATATATATATATATATATATATATATATATATATATATATATATATATATTCACATCGATCCGCTTTTCAATACTATCACGAACGTAGGAAAGTTCGAAAGCCAGGGGAAAGCTTCGGGAAGATAGTGTGGCGGGTTGATTATACCAAGATGGTGAGTTAGAAGAGGGAATACTAGCAAAACTTGTCCAACTTGTAGACGGCGAATCTAATCGTCGAAGCCGCGAGAAAGCTTCGTCGTTTTGCCTCCTCACTGAACTCGAACTTCCTTGATTTATGACGTTAAAGACCGAGGAAAAGGCCACCTATCGCCTAGATTTCGGTCCGATCGATATTTGACGAGTATCGGACTAGGCCCTTAGTTCTTCTTCCACTACTACTACTACTACTACTACTACTGCTGCTGCTGCTGCTGCTGTTGCTGCTGCTTCTGTTGGTCATAGGTTCGAATCCTCTGAACGTTTTACTCTATTTCTTCCGTTGATTTCGTTTCTCGATTACCCCGTAAATCTCCCGATTTTTTCCCCCCTTCGACCGTTTCTTCGATCTCCTCTAACTACAACAATTTCAATACGCGAAAAGAAAAAGAAGGATAGGAAATGTTAACCTTTTTCTCGATGTTACCTCAACCGAAATACCTAATCTACTTTTCTGTATCAACGTCGTAATCGTATTTCATATCAAATTACCTTACTTATCAATTAATAATATCAACAAGTTTATAAGATCGTGTCAGATTAATTGTACGTTTGGTTAATTGCGCACGAAATAGTTACAGGCAGGTTCGATATTCGTGAGAATCGAGATTAGAGCCAGCCTGTCTCTCTGCGATACGTTATTAAACCAAATTAACATTTTTCTTTCTTTCTTTCTTTCTTTCTTTCTTTTTTTTTTTTCGATAAATCATAATTATGCAGAGAGTTGGATCAATTCAATCGTCCAACCTTTCTTTACATTTCTACGGTCCGCCATAAATCCTCGACCATACGTCTTTCCCCACAATGACAAACAGCACAATGCAAACACAGCCGATAAAGGTGTGAAGGTGTTGGGTACGCGAGAGTATTCGGTGGAGAAATACGAACGTTTAAAACAGGTCAGAACGTCGGACCAATCGTGCTACTTAGGACAATTTCGTGCTATCCCTATAATCTGGTTAATTTCGCCGACGAAGCGAGGTACCCGGACGGGCGTGGGGGAGGAGGAGGGAGGGGGGAGGTTTCGATTGGTGCATCGCGTAGCGAGGACAGGGTGGGGAGGGAGAACGACGAGCCACTTTGTCATGGAGAAGGGTATACGAAAGGAGAAGATCGAGAAACGGATAAGAGCCGGGGTAAGACAAAGATGAAAGCTTTGGAGTTACGCGTCCCACATTATCGTTCCAGGTACGTGCTCGTTCTACGTGTAGTAGTACGCTTCATCCTTAACTCATATCATCGTGTGTCACCGGCTTAATCTAATTCACGATCGTTGTCCGCCATAGCTCATACGGGGAATAATTGTTCGATCAATATTTCGTACTTTGCGGAATACCATTCGTCATGCCGTCGCCTCGGCGTGTTCGACTTTATCATTATCCTTAGGATCTACGATACGCCTCATTAATATTAGTATAAAACATTTCTACGTACTCATCGGTCTTCCGTCTTCTTATCGGTCATTGACGTGCTCGTGCGTGCATTCTATATTACTGTGATAAGATTTCAATATTATATCGTTTAGACCTTCCCTTTTTCTTTTTTTCCACGAGAACGCGCGTCAACGACGAACATGTAACAAATCATCGTATCGACATCGAATACGTAATTTTAACGGAATATTTATAATATTCGCGCTCGCTTGGAGATAATGGGGTAACGTGTTATCGATGAAAATCGTTGCAGTATTAAAGACCGAAGAAATGCTTCGATACTTTTTCAACGGACCTAACACGTTCAAACGGATATCGACCATATATACGTAAGACTTTTTGAATAATGATTCTAACCGCAGGTGTATTCAAAGCGCAAGTTAAAACCTTGGAAGATTCTAGACTAGCGAAGTTTGCCGGTTACGAGTCGCCTATCTTAAATAGAAAACGTCCTAGGCAAGAACGAAATTCATATTTCATTTGCATGTAACAACGGCGTTGAAAAGAAATTGATTTTCCGAAAGGTAGGAAGGACTATAATAATAATAATAATAATAATAATAATAATAATGATGATGATGATGATGATGATGATGATAATAATAGAGACCTACCTTAACGTTTCATCGTCGATCTCTGTCACGAGCCTTAAAGTTTCCTTCGTGTTTCTCCTTTCATCTTGCCCATACGCAGTTCTTTCTTTATTTCATTCTTTTCGTTCATCGACCGACATGATCCTGGACGTTTCGATTCGCGCGTTGATAGCCTCCAAAAAGAACATCCGGCTAACGCATTTCCTACTTTATTTATTTTCTCTCTCTCTCTCTCTCTCTCTTCTTTCTCCCCCTTTTTCCCTTCTTCCACCTTTTTTTCAACCGCCGACAACCCTTCCGAACTGATTGAGTGTGACGAATAGTCGACTAGCTAGCTGGTAGTTGGACTCGCTTTTCCGCGCGAGCTGCGCCGTATTTACATTCGAAATGCCTCGAACGGGGCGCACCAATTTAATCGGTCGTACGTCCTCACTGGTTTTTCCGTTAACATGAGTGTAGACGGGATGATGGCGGGGATAGTGGATGTTCAGGGAAACTGCTTTTCTACCATTTTCTAGTGGCCGCTGTTGCCCACTGCTACCGCCACTACCCGTTCGCTCCGTACTATGATTCGTCGTTCCATTTGACGGAGAAATGTTTTCTTTTTGTCTTTCGTTTTTCTTTCGTTTGTTTTTTTTTTATTTTCTTTCTTTTTTCCTTTCTTCTTTTTTTTTTTTTTTTTTTTTTTTTTTTACAAAAGAATCGCGCAAACGAACGACGTACGAACGCATCCCGATCTTTCCGCATCCGTGGAAGCTTATTATTAACGAAAGTCGCTTAAATTTCTCGTTCGTTGGGCCTTTGCATGGAACTGAAGTAAATTGGCGAATCGTGATACCTGCCAGAGGAGGAATAGTACGCGGTGTATTATTTTTTTTTTTTTTCATATTTACATTTTCTTTCTTCTTTATTATTTTATTATTATTTATTTTCTTTTTTTTTTTTTTTATTATTATATCAACCGTAGCAGCATGATTTTTCAAAAATAGCTTCATCATTACGAGTGAGGTGTGATGAACGAGAACGATGAAGAGGTATTTAATTATAATGAAACAACAGATGGCATACGTAACTCTAGAAAATATGAATACAAAGAGCCCGTAGAAAGAGGGTAACGATGATGATCGAACTTTTCAAAACGGAGAGTTTCAAGTATCCGAATATTCGAAAAAAAAAAAAAACGAGGAAACAAGAAGAAGGAAAAAAGAGAAAAGAATTGAAATTTCGTTGCATCCCAGGCCCCAACCGGAAATGTCTATTTTCTCTGGGTCGACGCCAAGCTGGTTCTTGCAATTAGCACGGATAACATCGGTTCAATAATAAGACACGAACATTGACCGTTCATTAAAAACCGAAAGTACGGTTTATATTCTTTAGCCGACCCTTTTTGTGTACTTTAATCTCTCTCCCTCTCTCTCTCTCTCATTCTTTCTCTCTTTCTCTTTATCTTAGCATTTTGTTTTTTTCTTTTTATATATAGATCGACTAAGATCATTTTCTATGTGACCTTATTACTCGCTATATACCGGTCAAATAGGTTGCTTCTTAATAAAAGTTAAAAGGAACTTTAGTAAGGTATAGAGTTGCTCTATGGAAGCTCTTTTCTCGAATTAGAAGCGTTACGCTGATCAGCTTGGGCACCCCACTCGAGACTCCACTCTTCTTGGCTGGTAGCCAAATTTCTCGATCGTAACTCTTTCCTCACGAACTGGTAATAACGCGTCTAGTCTTCGACCCTATTACATTATAGCATTATTCAAACCCTTTGAAGGAAAATTGCTAGTTCTACGATTTTTTTTACGAATTCGCTTCGTTTTCTTTTTTTTTCGATCTTTTTATTTTTTTTTTTTTTTTATTTTTGTCATGACTGCAGTCCGGATTCGAGATTTTTCTTTCCTTTTCTTTCATTTTTCTCTCCTTCCATCTCTTATATCATCATCCGTTTCACAAGTTTTTCACAATTCAAAGCTGAGCTTTCATTTGTCGGATTTTTCATGCAAATCCGATATTATTTTAATCGAATTAAACGTAGGAAAATTTCTTTTCTACTCGATCGAAGGTGAATCTTTCTTTTCTCATTTTCATCCTTTCCTTTGTTTCACTCTTTGTGTGTTATTATTAGCGAGAGGATAGAGGAGGTGCGGGACGAGGGGAGGGGGTGTCAAAATTCGTATGTACAAGAAGATCTCGCAGGAGAGATAAAACGAGCGTCATTAATATGCTTTTATGGTACCATCAGATCGAACCTGCGCAAAGCGCCATTAGAAATACATCTATCTATGCATCGATGGAATATGCGAAATGCTAATACCGATAATACACCGCTTATATAGAGGGCGAAATAATTACCCAATGGTAAACCTTGCCTGTAAAATGTATAATTAGCAATACTAGAACGAACGTTCTTCGACAGCCCGTAGGTGGTAAATTAAAGTTAAATGAAATTTAATACTCGCTCTTGCAAACGGTCTCTCTCTCTCTCTCTCTCTCTCTCTCTCTCTCTTTCTCTGTGAATATTTTAGAATATCAACGATAGCGAATTTTCGTATTCGTTAGTTCAATAGCGTTCGTTAGCTCGACAGTCTGTCGAATAACTTTTCTTCTTCTCTCGAAGGCAATTTGACGAGATCGAACGTTATCGAAACTCGAAATTATGAAAACGATACGATTGGAGGGAAGAGGAAATTATTATTTTTTTCTTTTTTCTTTTTCGGTTGGAATATTTTATAGCGCGCGATATACGTGGTCTTTTTACGAGAATGAAATCAACCTCTAAATTGATCTGATAATATTTTCGTCTCCTTTCGTTCTTCGACTTTTCCTTTTAAGAGCTTAATGGGATAGGGCGGGGACGGGGGCGGGAGGGGGGCGAGCTTAAATGTTTAATAATAAATATTAAAATTCGTTCTCGTTATTCTATTTTATGATTCCCAATATTTTCGTTTTACCTCAAATCTAAAGCTCATAATACGTCCGGTAGTTTCCTTATTCGTTAATAGTTTACGTTCGTGTTAGCGAATGCAGAAATCAAGTATATGTACATACATAATGCGATATACGGTGTACACTTACCGGTGTGGTACGGTCGCAAATGTGAGGGAAGTTTTAATCCTCGTGTACACCTAGGAGTAAGTAATAAGCTAGAAAGGATTTAGGCATGCGTAGAAATTATTTATCATCAAGGGATTAAGATTTCTCTCGTTGGTTATTAAAAGCGAACGGTCGAACAACAAGAGTCGACGTATACCTATACCTATCCATTAACCATCGGAAAATATTAAGTACGTTTTAAAATCGTCCTTGCGTCGTGGTGCATGCTAGTAGTATAGATTAGAAAACAAAAAAAAACAAAAATAAAAGGAAAAAAGTAAACAAATGTAATACGCATAATAAAACGTGTACCTAAACGTTCTACAGTTCATCGTTATTTACTGTTCGCAAATTTATATTAATGGTACGAATATAAAATCAAGTGAATCTCATGAAAATGTGTAAGAGTGCTCTCTCTCTCTCTCTCTCTCTCTCTCTCTCTCTCTCTCTTTCTTACGGTTATCTTCTCGGTCCGCCTCGTTACGATTGACGAAGAAAACGAATGAAAATAAAAAGGAGGATATAAAAGAGGTGGCACGGGGAACGGGGGACAAAGATAAAGAAGGATGAGAACGGAAGAAAGGAAAAGGAAAAAGTGAAATACGGAAGGATTTAAATTCAACGGGCGACGAACGCTAAACGCATCCGATGATAGGATTGAGTATTTAATTAGGACGGCCTCGAAGAGAAAGATAATTGAATTCTATAGTTCTCGTGTCCTCGGGACAGTCGGTGAATCCCATTCGTTTTCTCTCTCGTTCCCTCGCTCACACATACGTGTACATATTCGCACATATATACGCACATACGTACGCGTCACCCTCCCCCCATCCCGCGCGCGCACAGATACAACCAAAGCCAATCTCTTAATTTTCCGCCTTGCCGGGCAATATGCGAACGCATCCATTCGCGAGTTGTACATGCCGCTCGGTTAACTCTTCTCACCCCTTCTTTTCTCTCTCTCTCTCTCTCTCTCTCTTTCTCTTTTTCTCTCATTCATTCTCTCTCTCTCTCATTCTTTGTCAGGACCATCGGTGCTATCTTTTTCACCTCGAGATTTTTTTTTTTCTTTCCTACATCCCCTGCGTCATCTTTTTTCTCTACCATCTTAATAGCACCCACCGTCGGGATACTTCGAATAAAATAGACGGGGGAATGTGAAATCGCTGCCGAACAGGTATATATCCATAAGTCCTACGTATTGGAAAACGATTCAAGATTCAAGATGAAAACCGTCTTCGGCGAGCGTCCTCTTCGTCGAAGTCACCTGCAGCTCGAGGAAAAGACCGATGGAAAAATATCATCGGGACCAAGACGATATTCGGCAGTAGTCGTAGCAAAAAGTCTACAGAAGGGTTCTACCGATTTTCTACTTTCCTTTCTATCTCACTGTCTCACTCCTCTCTACTCTCTCTCTCTTTCTCTCTCTCTCTCTCTCTCTCTCTTTCGATCTCTCTTTTACTCCCTCTCTCACTCACTCAATCCATGTCTTTTCATCATTTTTTTTTCCCTACATTTTTGCATTAAGCTCCTTTCACAGAACAGAGATTCCGTACAATAGGTAATATACTTTTTAATTTTATTTTCCTTATCAATCTTTCCCATTTAAGGTATACAAACGTACTTTTATTATAATCATATCACATCTCTTTCCCCCCCCCCTCTCCTCTGTCTCTGTCTCTCTTGTTTCCACCGGACGTATAAGAATTATATTTCATTGATTTTTATGATAATGTGAACGTGTTCGGTTCTGAACACGAGGGACATAATAAGAGAACGGCCGTATGTAAAAAGGCAGATACGAACAAAGTAATACTATTCAATTCATTTTTATTCAATTTTCTCTTCGACCGAATAAAGGAGCGAGAGAGAGAGAGAGAGAGAGAGAGAGAGAGAGAGAGGACAAATTCTGTGTCACTGCATTTCAAATGTGCTAATTATCTATTCCCCGTTAGAAAGCATCTGACCGTGTCTGTTTGAGGAAAAGATTAGTTTGTGGGTGGCGTTATTTTATCAGCATGACTATAAAGTAGAGGAGTGGGTAATCCTCGAATACGGGCGAGCGGAGAGTGGGAGGGAGTTTTCAAGAGAAGTTTGGTTGGCGGTTGTTGGTAAGAGGGCGTTATTGACGGTAATGGGCGTACAGTGGTGGGTGGGCGATCGTGGGTGGCAGGTAATAGTTGGACAGTAATGGGTGGGCGGTGATAGTTGGTCGGTGATGGATGGGTGGTGATAGTTGGGCGGTGATGAGTGGGTGGTGATAGTTGGTCGGTGGTAAGTGGGCGGTGATAGATGGAGGATGATAGTTGGGCGGTAATAGTTGGGTTGTTATAATTGAATAGTCATAGTTGGGCCGTGATAAGTGGATGGTGATAGTTGGACGGTGATGGATGGGGAGTTCTAGTTGGGTGGTGGTAAATGGGCGGTGATAGATGGGTGGTAATAGTGGGGCATTTATGGATGGGTGGGTGATGATAGTTGTTGGATGGTGGTCGGTAAGCTTCGAAAGGTGGACGGCAATGAGTGGGATGTGTGTGTGTGCTGGGTGGAAATGGGGTGGCTGAGGGGGATGACAATAAGTGGGTGTCGATGGGTTGAAAGTGTTGAGTTCGAATGAGAAGAGTGGATGGGAATGGGGGTTATCGGGCGAGATATTGAGTTGGTGGTGTTGTTAGGTGATGGAATTGGGTGGAGTGTATGTAGGTGGGGAAGGGTTTATAGTAAATGACACACAGATAGATGACTGTATATAGTATCACGAGTGTAGCGCGAATGACTGCTTCGATAGATTTCATTTCACGCTTTTGAAAATAATTTATAGCCATTGACTTCTCCGTTGTTTTGTTCATAACACGTAGGTACAGCTTTTGAATTTATACGGTGACGCGTACGAATGCAACGAGGACGGAATGAATTTGGAAAAACAAAAAAGAAAAGAAAACAAAACAAACTTATTGTCAGACAATAAAACACAAGTGCGCGCGCGCGCTACATTTCATGGTCAACACAAGCAACGAAACCTGAGTTTATTTGTCAGAAACATAACGAGTGGACGCTGCTCCCTCCAGGCTTTCGCGTTTAAATTTACGTGCCGATCGATTGTTCGGCCACCATTCTTTCAAAAACATCGGAAGCAAAACAAAATACAGAGAAAGACTCAAATAGTAATAGTCGTTGTATTAACTCCCAAGTGAATCGTACAAGCGCAGCTGATAGAGCTACGAAGTAATTGCTTCGGTTGAACGAAAACAATAATGGAATAGTTTCCACAGTTATCTCACGGATGATTGCATTAAATAGTCATTAGGTATCTTATTTTTTTTTTATTTCCCCTCCCCCCCCCCCTTTTATTTTTCGTTTTTTCTTCCCAGCGAAAGTAATATCTCATCGAGTGCATTCTCTATTCTCAAATTTGCGTAAATAAAGCATCGTTCGTCTTCGTTAAATCTTCGTCCACGCGGATACCGTCACTTTGGTTTCATAAACCTCTCACATAAACTTCGGAGAAAGCTTTTTGATGTTTACGAAAACAAAGTTAAAACCTGGGGAGGACGAAACGTGGACACACAGAGATAACATAAAAACGTTACCCCATAGTATTTCGAAATGGCCAAGCCGTATTTCTGATACATAGGTTTATGTAAAACAAAACGTGCGACCGGGAAAGGTAACTGCCTTCTCAGAACAAAGCCGACGCACATCGGATCTTCCTGTTGCATATTTATGACGTTTTTATAAGACCGCGACCGTTGAGAAAACTAAAACGTTTCTAAGTGTTCTACCCATTTTATGGGTACGATCTTTCACGCCACTTTAACCGTCCATCGTGAGTCACGCTAAACCTAACTTACAATATTATCGATACGATAACTTATTACTCGTATCAAAGTATAATTATATCCGCCATTACGACATTATAGTTGCTAATTTATTCCGTGAAATCGTTTGCATATGTTAAAACATTATTACAAAGTCTACGATATAATTTTATTCGGTTATTTTACAATAAACGAGAATATGTTGGAACGCCCGCGCATCGATCAAGAATTTGAAGGCTGTTTTTAATATATATCAAGTAAAAAAAAAAAAAAAAAAAAAAAATAGAAAAAAAAGAGAAAAAGGAAAGAAGAGATATCAATTGCATAACTTAAAAATTAATTAACGAAAATTCAAGTTAGGTCTCTCTGTGGTGATCTCTTACTAAGTTGTTCCTAACATGGCACGCGGTTCTCGTTTACCCGATTGCTCCACGGTTCCCTTGATCGACCATAGACATACATACCACTGGGTTCGGTTTAACTTGTGGAAACTTCGGGTCTGAACCTTGCGGATTCCTTTTGTCTAAGAAACTCTCACGAAGTGAAGTTTCGACGGTACAAGAGGTATGCCAGCGACGTGGTGGTAACCAGATGAGGACCGAAAGGAGCGGAGAAAGAAGAGAGTGAGAAATAGTGCGGTGGGAGGTAGGACGGAGGGGACGGGGGGTGAACGGGGGGAAGGATGAGGATATAGGCAGAGAAGTCAAATATGAAGTAATATCGTAGAAGACTAAAGTGAACGATATGAAGACTAACGAATGATGATGATAATAATACGAGATATTTTAATGTTAACGCGACGTCTCCGCATCGACATATTCTACTTCCTATTATTTTTCAAAAGCATCGTCACTCGGAAAAAAAAAGAAAAGAAAAGAAAGGAAAAGCGATAAGATATAGGGAGGGGGGGGGGGGACAAAATAAGATCGTTTCTCGCAAGAACGAATCCAGTCAAGAGACCGAACAAGGCCGATAAGGATCGGCCTCGGCGATGGTCGACGATACGAAAGGAAGAAGGATAGAAGTGGCGCTTGTTATCCCTGGAAAAGTCAATCATCCCGAGCGTCCGAACGGACGATACGTGACCGGTTTTTCGTGTTACTCAACGAGGTCATCGACTTTTCTATCAAATCTGTCCTCGTCCGAAAAGGATGGAATATCAATAGAAAAAAAAAAAAAAACAATATATATGTATTTATTTATATATATATATATTTATTTATTTATACATATCTCACAATAAATGTAATAAATAGAACATTATTAAAATATCTATAAAATGGATCAATTAAAGGGAAAAGGGTATAGATACGCGTATTGACTTAATATAGACCAGAAGACGACGAGTCGATTCGAGCTTCGTGTTTCTTCATCGTGCTGGCCATATTAGCCTGAAGGCACGCGAATGCGAGTCACGTTGATGCGAGGGTGCAATTCGTCGTTCGGTTCTCTCGTCGTGCCTGCCCTGTCACCCGAATAGACTGAGTGTATATTCGAGTGACGTCAAGGAACGGGTATGTATGGAGGAAAGAAAAGCAAGAGAGACGAGAGGAGTCGAGGAGAAGAGCTGAAAGGAAAAAGAAATTGAAGAGAAAAAAAGAAGTAGAGGTGGTGTAGGATGAGGAGGACCAGGAGGAGGAAGAAAAAAGGATGAACAGAGAAGAAGGTACGGGAACGGGCCCGTGAAACGTCCTAGCCGTTCCTGGCCCGAGGGAGAGATCTCTGTATTCCCGGCAGGAACCCGAACACTCGATAGTGTGCTTTAGAAAAATTCGTGACAGAACTGCTAAAGCAAGCCGCGCACAATTTACGTTATTAAATCGGCGGAACGGCTCGAAGCACCGGACGAGCGCCACCTATTCGACTCTATTCCGCGTTTAAGTTCTCCTTTTGAGCTTCAACCCTAACTGCTATATATATATATATATATATATATATATATATATATATATATATATATATATATATACACACATATATATATATATATATATCTATGTACACACGAATATATATATATGTGTGTGTATATATATGTATATATATATATATATGTATGTACATATGTATGTATGTGTGTACGTAAGTATATAGTATATTCTATACCATTTTCTCGCACCTTCAGAAAAGAAAGAGGGAGAGAGAGAGAGAAAGAGAGAGAGAGGAGACCTCGTCTTTTATAGACCGACGAACCACTCACGCCTTTCACGTACCACTCCGATAGGATACTCCCGAATTCAAACTCGTACGTGTACCCGATGTAATCGCGCGTACCGACCGTAGTCCGGCAAGAATTTCAAATTATTTCTCTTGGCTATCACGGACCGAAGAACTCCTAGGATTGTTATGGCTATACCAAATGACCGGTCAGAACTTACCCTCGTAGTTGTCAAACTTCCAAGAAAATCAGTACGACCATTCTGATACGTTTTATCAACGGTCGTTTCTTTTTATTATTTTTTATAATCTCGACCCGACGAAATCTAAAATTTTTAGATTTCGAAAGGTAAAATCATTGGAATTTTCAATTAGAATATTGTCTCTATCTTGAAAAATATATTACGTTTCTATTATTATTATTACAAATCTCTTTTTAAAGAGAGAGAGAGAGAGAGAGAGAGAGAGAGAGAGAGTAAGCAATTTCTTGGAAAAAATTCTACAAAAGAAGCAACAATATCTTCTCTCGTGTATTTTCCTAGAAAATCGACTTTATAGGGGGTATTATCGTCGTTTCACGAACGTTACCGAAGTTTCTAGACTGTCGTCATAAAGGGCCATTTTCCTTGCTCGCAAATATCTAATATAATTGCTGGATAGCTACTCGAAGAAACGTTAGAATCGCAACGTAAACCCAGTTCCTTTTGTCGACTTTACATTCGCCCGAAGGACTGCCTTCTCAAAGCCCGTAAAAGGATGATTAACAAAACTTGCCTGACAGTAATTTACCATAATCGTTAACTTTTATATTTCTTTTTATGTTTTTTTCTTCTTTTTTTTTCTCTCTCTCTCTCTCTCTCTCTTTCTCTTCTTTCTTTTTTCCTTTAGTAATCAACATTTCGAGGAAAAAAATATCAGCGTTTAACTTGAATACATTTGAAAATACACTGACGACTATTTATGCGACTATTTATATATATATATATAAGCATTAAAATAAAATTAAATGAATTTCAATATAGTAATTTCTAAAAAAGAGTTACAACTAGTATAAACACATTCATTGTAGGATGGATTATTTGACACAATTGATGAGCTAAACACGTTCCCATGAATTCCACTAATTGCCGCCACAATTGGCGGAAATCCAACATGTATAGCCTATCGAAGCGTGAATGCAGATCATTAACGTATTCGAAACTCTTTTGGATCACGCAGCAGCATAGCTGATAGCAGATTGGCCTCGTGATCAAAAGGTACCTATTGCGAACACATGTTCACGCTTACTCGCCGTGCTTATCTCTTCGATAGCTTCTTTACCGAAACACAATTGACACGATAAGCATTGAACGCTTAATTAATTATCGCGCAGCTATGTATTCTTGCGTGTGAACAAAAGGTAAACGAGTCTCCTTTCAAAAGATTTTCCCTTTTGTTGTAATTATTCGCAATTGATTAATCGTCCAAACGAATCAATTTAATTTACGTTTAGAAATACGTTTTATAATATAATTGATAATTGACAATGGCCATTGTTTATTTCATTTTCATTTCAGTTTACACGATATTTTTCGAATCGGTTTATAAACAATTTTATATTCGTTTTAAATATCATCGATTAATCTTACCAATCGAAATTAATCTACTTTCGATATAATTATTTTTAAAATGTTAATAGAGTGAATCAGGACGGACGACTGGTCGGACAGTCAGGAGTACATAAATTGGTGTCACTAATACGGTGGATCCATTTTATATATTACCATTGAATGCCTCCAAGGAATAAACAAGAGAGAGAAAGAGAGAGAGAGAGAGAGAGAGAGTAAGCCGTGAAAACAAACCGACCGTAATGGAAGCTTAGGTAAAGGAAAAGCTCACGACGCCTTCCAGATCCTTATCTTTCTGCTATCACGACATTAAACTCTCGAGTTCTTATGAAACTTTAAACTTACTTACGATTAGAACTAAATACCTTAGTTTCTTACTTTACTATAATCAGAGTTTAAATGTTACACGAAAAAAAGAATAAATATCCTTTAGTTATATTACATTAGAGAGATGTTTAGATATAGGCGGGTGGGTGGATGGTTGGTGGTGGTTGGGAGGAGCGAACGGATGGGGGAAAAGACTAAAATCGATTTCGAAGAAGAAGCTGGACTACAAGCATTCCCTTAATCTCATGTTAAATTCACGGAGGTCATCCTCTCGATGCTAGTTTCTCGAGTAAGGAAAAACCTTCTTTGGATTCCGAAGAAGATTTTTCGAATCAGGGCGACGAAGTCACGCTTTCCGATCGGATAATCGGGTCCCGTTCTTTCCCTCTCTCTCTCTCTCTCTCTCTCTCTCTCTCTCTCTCTCTCTCTCTCTTTCTCTCTATCCTCAAAATTTCTTGAAGAAAGTGCAATCGTTCGCAAGTAAAGAGAAAGAGAAAAATAAAGAGAAAGATAAAGAGAAAGAGAAAGAAAATGAGAGACAGACAAAGAGAGAGAGAGAGAGAGAGAGAGAGAGAGAGAGAGAGAGAGAGAGAAGTGAAATCCTCGCGTCGTGGCTGGAGGACAAGACGTCCCAAAGATTGCTACAAACCGAATAATTCAGAACGAGATTTTCACCGTATACCTCTGTGTCTAGCCTTTAAGAAAAGGTCTTTCGTGATATCAAAAGAGTCTTTGAAATCTAGTCCCGATTTGTTGTTGGTTGGTAAGTGCTTTAAGAGTACGTCGACAAAGGTACGGGGGATTTTATTTTCCTTCGTATTCTTAAAGAACAATACTTGACCGTTGTATTATAAATTATGAATTGATACCGTCTGTATAAAATTATTGATTGTAGTAATTATAAATTATGAATCAGTATCGATTATACAGTACTATGTAGATGATACTTATATACAGTGATGTATTATTTTTAGTATTAAAAACTCTCTCTCTCTCTCTCTCTCTCTTTTTCTCTTTCCTTTGATAATACGAATATTAACCGTTGTCCTACTATTAAAAACGTATTTGTTATTTTGCGAAAAGATTATCGATCAAAGATTTAAAAAATATATATATATATATATTTGAGTGGTTCACGTAGAGGGATTAGTTTTTCATTTTTCGGATTAAACGAGTAAAGTAAGTGAAAACTTACTTTAGAACGGTCTACGCGGACTACCAGAATTAGGTAACCGGCAAACTTACAATTAGACAATTCTATTCAAGCCAAAACTTAAATCGTTAGCGGTGCCATTTCAATGAAAAGATTTCCATCGACTTCGGTATTACCACCGTATACCATCCTACGATGAAATTCTCATTCGATTGGACTCGGGACAGATATCACGATTTTCTCGAACAGTTCTCTTTTTTTCTTTTTTTTTTTCTTTTTTTTTGTTATTTTTTCTTCAGTTAATGACCGATAAATTTCGAAAAAATGATCCGACATTTTAACGATACGTACGTCCGTTCGTTCATTCATTCTCGGATTAGACTGAACTATCACTCGAGAAAACTTTTTACCGTAATCCATAAAGTCGAATTCACGGTGGTTCAACGATACGCCCACATTGAGATCCTTCAAACTTTCATCGCGATGTTTTAATAAGAAATATTCTCTCAACGATGTTTTTAATTATTTTCTTCGATTCCGTAACGAAGGGTGGTGGGTCTTTCCCCTTGCTTTACGAGAAAATCGAACGGTACTGGATAAGTATTAAAAAAATAAAAAAGATAAAAGAAAAAGACAGACAGACAGAGCGAGAGAGAGAGAGAGAGAGAGAGAGAGAGAGAGAGAAAAAACAAATAGGGATCTTTCGTAGGACGAAAACGACGCTTCTCAGCTGAGGGTGAATTCTCAAGAGAGTACGAAAGAAGGCTTCCTCGTTCCTAATTAATTCCATCACTGCTCCTTACCTTTCCTTTTCTACCTTCCTACCTTCCAACCTTCCTTCCTTCCTCCCTTTCTCTCTCTCTCTCTCTCTCTCTCTCTCTCTCTCTCTTTCTATCTCTCTCGCTTGCTCGCTCGCTCATCCTTTCTGGATCTACCCTACTTTTTCTTCCTCCTTTTCAAGATTGCGAACAAGTTCGTTTCCTGTAGAGAAGTGAGAGACAATAGTAGAAAGGACTCGTGCTTTTTTTCTCGTAAAATCGGTGGTAACCACGAAAATGCATGTCCGTCCAAGCGAGGGCGTTGAGATAACTCTGGAAAGTGCTCGCCAACACCTACAGAGAGAATGAAAGAGAAAGAGAGAAAAAGAGAGAGAGAGAGAGAGAGAGAAAGAGAAAGAGAAGAAAGAAAAGACAGGAAAAGCCTTGACGTTTCTTTCGAAAGAAAAAAAAAAAAAAGAAAGAGAGAAAGAAAAAGGAAGAGGGGGAAAAAAGGACACGAGATAAAGATACGACGCTGGAGGGGACGAGGACGTAAAAAATAAGGGTGGCGTGGAGAAGATAAAGAAAAAGTATCGACTTAAAGCGACTAGTAACGGGGGTCGGGGGGAGGACTGAAAGGAATGAAAGGGATAGAAAGGGAAAGAACGAGGATAGATGTTGAAGAGAAACGGAATGAAATTTGCATCGCAAAATCGTTCTGTTTACATCTCCTTTCTTCTCTTTCTATCTTTCTCTCTCTCTCTCTCTCTCTCTCTCTCTCTCTCTCTCTCTATCTATCTATCTCTTTCTCTGTTCATACAGGGTAATGACAGTACTTTGGCATGTGGGATGAAGAAAAGAAGGAGGAGAACCTTCGTTTATCGAACAGGAGTCCGCTTTTCAACCCTCTCTCCCTCTCTCTCTCTCTCTCTCTCTTTTTCTCTCCCTTTTTCCCCGTCTCTTTTTTTTCTCTTTCTTCCTCTTTTGTGTCTCGTAGGCTTGTTTGTTCTGCACGGGTTATCGAGTGCATACAAAAGGTTCGACGAAGTCGCATCTCGTCTAGCTTTCCTAGGAAGAACGACCCTCTTCCCCTCACCCGCCCCCTCCTTTTTCCACCATCACGATTCGGTTGAATGGTAGGTACACGTTCGATCCGACAAACGGGTAGACCCGATTTTTCCATAACGCTGTAAATCCTTGTTATCAAATCCATGAACGGGATAAAGGATAAAGTGGATCACTTTCGAGCGGTATAATAACGTGACCTTTGTAACTGCATATATTAATCCTTAGGCCCTCCCCCTCCCCGACCCGCATAGTGGTTAAAAGGTCCTTTTATATATAAACTTTCTAAAGAATTTAATTACGTTGAATACCCGAAGAAAAACGTGTGTTATCAAATGAGAGAAATTTTAATATCTACCCCATACCCGCTCCTACGACCGCCCGTCCCAAACTCCCCCGCTTCATGGTGAAATCTCGACGTCTAAAATTTTTAAATTACTTTCGTAATATCTTTAAAATCTACCCGTGTACCATCGTTTCCCGATAATCATTCCTGGAGTCTTACTTGATGCACGTTGCCACCGTCCTACTTTTCAAGTACAGAAGCCCAACCCCCTACGTTCTCTCCTCCGTCTATGGTGGTAGGGAGGTGAATGACACTCGCGTCTTCCTACCTGCGTAGTTACGTACATTCGAGGAAACTTTCAATGTGGGTCGACGCGGTCGGAATATCTTGCAGTTGCCAAGCTAAGTCCGGACTCGCGAGATACGAGGGGGATTGCTTCACTGGATGGCGTGTACGAAGGACGATGACGGTGCGCGCGCGCGCGCGCGTCCACCGTTTGCTTTATATAAGCGCGCGTACTATGTACCTGTACATACATATCTGTGATACTCTACGTGCGAGGCGAGTATAAATGGGCCGGGAAAGGAGGATCTAACGGGAGTCGCTGCGACCTCGCATTCATCGAATAAAATAGTTTTCACCCTCTTGCCAAGGTTTAGACATATATCCTCTCTGTTGGAATGAACAAATGGAAAACGGATTATATCGACTATAACACACACACACACACACACACACACATATATATATATCGTCTCATCGATAGTTATGGTTTTGAGAGTCATCTTAGAAAAGGTTCTTGAATCTTATGATAAAAAAAGAACAAAAAGCTCTATATATATATATATTAAATATATATGTATATTTATAATGTATATGTATAATGTATGTATATATATATAATGTATATATATATATATATATATTTATGAAAACTACTCGTCAGATTTTGAACTATCGAAAGGAATGATATCGATTTGCGTTTTTTGTTGAACACTTCGATCTAATTATAAAATGGATTGAATAATGGATGACATGTATTGTTTATTTTCTGCACAGGCTATCGACGGAAAATCAGCAGTTCGCGGTTACAAGTATGCCAGGGACATGCTCGATGACCGAACCGATTCTGGATCGGCAATAGTTAGTGATGAGGAACGTCTCGTTGGTGGTGCGTCCAGGTCGATGACCCAGGTCGTCGGTGACATGTCGGTGTTTGCTATAGTTCTCGATTTAGCTTCGCTTCGAAGACTACTCATTGCCGTCTTTATCCTGTCATCGTTACCCTGCTACCGATGCTTGGATCTAGGTAAGTTTTATCAGATTTTACGTTCCGACATTCCTTCTTTTCATTTCCTTTTTTTCTTTTTTCTTTTCTTTTCGTTTCGTTTATCCTCCAAAACAAACATCTGCATTATCTATTTAAAAACCTTAAATCTTAAGGGAAATTGGTACTATACATTTGTTTTTGCGCGTTTTCGTTTCTTGCATCAAAATCACGTTCTATACACATTCGACGAAGGTACAATGAATTGAGAAACGTACACAGGAATGTTCTACACGCGTACTCGTGGAATAAGTATGCCATGCATCGTCCCTGGAGTACTTTCCGTTTGTAGGAAGATGTACATATACTCTCGTACACGGGAATACAATTCATTCCTTGGAATTTCCTTTGGTTTCTTAAGCACATGTTTACGTGTGAGAGTATTCAATGGGGTTAGTAGATCGATATACAAGAACCTCTTTTTATTCAGAACTACTATACAAATTAATGTTCCATTAATAATTCTACCATTATCAGAATTATAAATATATATATATATATATATATATATATATATATATATATATAGCAAAGAACTTATACATCGATTGTTTTAGTTTATGCCGTTCGCTATCATTTATAATATTGGAATACTAAACAGTTATTGAAACTAATGGGACGGAATGAAACTTTCAATTATAACAACATGTTGGTTACGAGATAGTTTAACGAGATGAAACGTTTTGTTCCATTATTACTTGGATGTTCGTCAAAAGTAAAAAACAAATCCAGCTACGTTCATTTTACGGTCGATTTACAATTATACACGGTTATCCCTTTTTCCAAGCTCGAAAGCAAAGTGAACGCTTCTTGTAAAACGGACGCACGGAGTCTCTCACGCATCTGCCAGCTTGGAGAGTCATTGTACCAATGCAAATGAAATGTCAGCCGCACGATGAATTAACAATACTATCTAATAGCTGCTCAGACGCAGACGAACGGCCGAGTGTCATTGTGCTAAATCGTTCTCGCGTGGCTCTGTGCCTATGCGGCTGAGCTCGTTCCTCCTCGTTATACTTCTTTCTTTTTGTTTTGCGTTGTTTTGTTTGTTTGTTCGTTATATTTAATTTTTGTTACTCCCTCTCACCCTCTCTCTCTCTCTCTCTCTCTCTCCTTGTCTCTCTTTTTTCTTTTTCCTTTTCTTCGTTAAAGTGAGTCAATTAACGCCGAGTAAAATATCAGTTTTGTTCCAAACGAATAAACCAAAAGAAAGAAATCTTATTAATGTACACCTCATAATCCTATTGAATTTCTATCGCATTATAAATGCTCATATGTTTCAGTGACAACGAATTAATGTACAATCCCGTTCGTTGATTTACGCAATACTTTTCGCTGGCGATAAATTATATCAACCGTTTACACGCTACTTTTATATACGTTCTCTGTTTACACGATCTAATTTCACGCGGTCAGAAAATATTATATATATATATATATGTGTGTGTGTGTGTGTGTGTGTGTGTGTTCCGCTCTAATCTTTATTGAATTTACTGCGTTGTCGATAACGTAGTAAATTTTCTTCCATTCTTTTCTCGTACCGATAGACTTCATTTTAACGCGATTTTTATCCCGTGAAAAAGGAAAAGAAATTAAAAAATAAAAAGAAAGAAAGAAAGAGAGAGAGAGAGAGAGAGAGAAGAGAGAGAAAAGAACTTGAAATCGAATGAAACGAACACTTCGCGTAAGTCAAGGAACAAGTGTACAATCGTACGTAATGGGTATTAATGAAATCGACTTAACTCGAAATCGATAATATCCCAAGAGAGAGAGAGAGAGAGAGAGAGAGAGAGAGAGAGAGAGAAAGAATCAAAGGAATTCAATCGTCGTGCATTAGTATTTTCCAAGGCAACGCAACAATCCATCGTCGTAGAACGCTAAAGCGTTCTAAAATATCATACCGGTCCACCGCCTATCGATCTCGTTCAATGACGTGGAGCACACGTATACATAGGACTTCCGCGTGTGATGGCAACATATCGATCGTGTTGCGATTCGTTCGGACCATTTGTTATGCACGCGACGTGTTAAAACGCGTTGCGTCTAGAACGTCGCGACACGTCAAAGTGACTTATTGCCTTGGGACATGAGACCAGCCGCGTGGCTTCGTAATGGTTATCAATCCGTACAACGATACTGAACTTTCTTCGTTTATACGCGATACATAGAGCGAGATAGTATTAACTATTCGAAACATACTTATATCGGAGATTATGTACAAATCTTTGATTCCATCATCCAACGGATTCGAATTTCCATTCCCATCATCCAAAAATCACACGTTGAATTATACGAGAAATTTCGCGAGTTTCTCGGGATTATTCCTAAGCTCTACGAATACATAAGCTTAGTGAGAATAACTAGTGAGACTAGTTGAGTAGTATGTTATAAGTACCTCCCCCATTTGTAGGGAAACTTCAATATTCGTTGGAGTTTAACGAAAGGCTTGCATATAACAACAGCTAGTTTAGTCGCTCAAGACACAATGGAGCTTCAGGAACGATTTCTGATCTGGCAATAGATACCTATACCCTTTACCATTGAAGTTACTTTTGTTGTAATTAGGCTGAAACGTAATGGAAACGTTGTTGCAAGTAGCAATGTTTCGACCGGAATACATGGAGAAAACTCCATGCATCTATGGTATATCCATGCACATTCTGGGCTTTAGGTGAAACGTAAAGCATTGTTAGAAATACTCTCGAAGTTATATTCCGATGGCGTAGTACGGGGAAACGATATGAGAGTAGATAGAGCGAGGAGGGGTAGAAAAGAGAACCGGGTAGAGAGTGTGCAAAGGTAAACCAGGAGGATAGGTCGCGCGAAGAGCCGTCCGGCTAATCCCACGTCCGCTGCATTCTGCAATTTTGAAACTTTGCCACGTAACTGCAGAACCGTAGCTTAAGTGCAACGGCGTATCGCAACTTGCTGTTGCTACTACCCCTCTACTCTTTATCTTTCACTCTCTCTCTCTCTCTCTCTCTCTCTCTCTCTCTCTCTCTCTCTCTCTCTCTCTCTCTTTCACTCGCTCGCTCGCTCGTTCGCTCGAGTTGTACATGACTTCCCTGCAAACTCGACGATTTATCATGGACTTCGCCTACTTGTGCGTTACCAACGTTTTCATCGTTACACTCTTGTCCTGCTGTCTCTAACGCTACCTCCTCCCTAACGTTAGCTCGTACGGAATATAACAAAACTAGGCGCGATAACTTATTATCTATATTTCAAATTCGTTATCTCTCTCGTACTTTGATTACGATCACGAGTCACGTTACAAATTTACGAAAAGCATTCGCTTAATTAATTTCGCATTGGAAACACACACTCTCTCTCTTTCTCTCTCTCTCTCTCTCGTCTTGATCCACTTGTACCATAAGCACCACGACAATCGTTTGGAAGTTAACGACCTACTCAGATTGACATTGATCTCTCTGGTTTAATGTAGCTCCTCCAATTGTTTCAGGACAATGCACCAACGCTTTGGGCATGGAGAGCGGTGAAATCCCCAATGAAGACATCACGGCCAGCTCCATGTATGACCCTAGTCTTGGGCCGAAGCATGCGAGGTAAGGGAGAACAATGATATCGTCCAGGTATAATCCAATGTTTCTGTCGGATACCGTGGTCATTTTGCCATATCCCCCACACCCCTTCTCCCACCCCACCCCACCACCATATAGAAAGAGAATTCCATTCTCTCTATCTCTTTTTCCATCTCTTTATCTCCCATCTTTCTCCGTTATAAACGAACGTTAATAAAGGCGTGTTTTTGGTTGCGCCATAATTGTTTCCATCCGAATTCGTATCGGTGCCGGAATATTTTCTGCTTAAATTCAAAAATTCATGGCACGCCGGTACTGCGATGTAGGGAGGGGGGGGGGCTGGTACTCGCGGTACGTTATCCCCTTTTATTGCTTTATAACCTTTAAAGCCGTTCCATCCGATGAATAAATCCTCTCTATTTTATTACTTCTTTTCATTCTATCTCTTTATTCCCTCCATCATAAACAATGCGTCCACATGGGAAAAACATGGTCGAAGGGATTTTTGCGGTTCGCAAAAATCGAAAACAGGCGTATGAGGTTTCGATCGTTACGGACGAAACAATTCTCGTTTTTTTTGGGGGGAGGGGGTTGGGGGGGGGGTACTCGTACGAGACGCTATTGTCGTCGCTTGTTAACAAACGAAAATTAACGTTTACGTAAAGGATCGACGTCGACCAACGTTCAAGCAATCCTCGATCGAGATCTAAATATAAAAATGATTATCCAAAGGCGATGTAAGTTATATCGCCGGTTCGTCGATCGAGGTCGATCGAGCAAGAAAAAAATTCTGGTATATAAGTATAAATCTTTTGTTTGTGGTTGTATCGAATGACCATATTTTAATTAACGGGAGGTACCATAAATTAGGAAGCGTATGTGCCCCGCACCTATAACAGGTGCATTCAATTAGATAGCCTTTGCTGGAGTTACATATCGTGAGGATGGGTTACTGGAGCCGTAGGCAAACGGGCACAGGAGGCAGCCACAACGCGGCACGGTTCCGAGAGAGAGAGAGAGAGAGAGAGAGAGAGAGAGAGTAGGAGGGAGAGTGAGAGAGTGAGAGAGAGGGAGGGAAAGCACACGTAATAGAAGATAGGGTGAGGATACGCGTTCGTGTATAGACGTGTTTGTGTGTACGTGTGTACGTGTGTACTCGAGAGAGAGTGAGAGAGAGAGAGAGAGAGACAGAGAAAGGAATACGGACCATAGGTAGAGGGGTGAGCGGAAGGTCGAACGAGCTCGACTCCTACAAATTACCTCCAATTTCGTGTAAATTCCTGGTGCCTGCGTCAGCGTAATACCTGTATTAGGACGCCCAGCTCCGGCTCTTAGACGGCAATAAATCTGTATTAGGGCGAGTCGCAGCTCCTATTCGCAAAACGGGCTACCGGTTACGACGTGACTGGTTAATTTTTCAGAGATACGATTTGTCCGATACTACCCCCGAAAACACCTTTCGACTTACCTTCTCTTTATATATATATATATATATATATATATATATATATATATATATATATATATATCCCCGAAACGAAACATTACTCTCGTTGTCTTCGATTATGAAAAAAAAAAAAAATAAAAAAGGAAAAAGATTCGATCGATAAAAATGATTAAGGCCACTAACGGGCATTGCCTGTACTTGACACCATAAACGGTTTTCCTTTTTTCCGTAACTATAGCGATCGGCAATGGGCTACTGTAAAAAGGTTCTGTGTCGATGTATGAGACAGAGAGAGAGAGAGAGAGAGAAGGGGAATATGAGAAAAATATATAGCCATAGAGAGAGATAGAGAGATAGAGAGAGAGAGAGAGAGAGAGAGAACACCGAAGAAAAGAAGATAAGAGAACTTTAAAGCGGTGTCCGTGCATTGTGGGTGAGTTGGGGAGGGGTTTGAGGGGGTTAGGAAGAGAAAAGAAAAAAGAAGTAAGAAAGGAAAGAAAAAAAAAAGGAAAAGAAAGGAAATAGATCTGTACAAGGCGCGAGGGAGAAAAAAAACGCGTGAAGCTATAGCAAGGGGAGCGAGGTAAGAAAAGAGAATGAGAGAGAGAGAGAGAGAGAGAGAGAGAGAGAGGAAGTAGTAGCGTGACGAGTCGGATTCTTCGACGAGTGGTGAAAGTGAGAGGCACGTGAGAGAGGGAAGTATACTGGTGAGTATCGGACAAACATAAAGCGTCCTATAAACGTAACGTGCGTCGTCGGTTTTAGAGTGTTGAAAATACGTGAAAAAGAAAAATGGACAGGTATATTCTTTTCTCGCTCTCCTATCGATCTACTCGTCTTATATATTTTTATTCTTCTCTTTTTTTTTTTTTGGTTCTTTCTTTTTTTCTTTCTTTCTTTCTTCCTTCCTCTCTTTCTTTCTTCTTACCATTTCCAAATTCCCTTTCGTTCCGATGATTTATGAGAAGGTATACACAACAACCTTGCCGTATATTGTTTTCTTTTTTAACTCCTTTGCGAGTCCAAAAAACAGAAAGAGAAAATTCTAAGCCATTAGTCAGAGGAATATGTATGTATGTATGTATGTATGTATGGTTGACGTGTGTATGTATTTATTGTTGCATGAATTTGATAACAGGTAAAAAATAAATACGTCAGTTTTTATTAATTAGGATTGTGGGAGTCGCGAGGGAGTGGGGGCAGTGGGAGGCACGAGAAAGAAAATGATCGCTCTTAAGGGAAACTAAGGGAAAATTCGGAAAATCCTTCGAATAATTTTTCCCTGGAACAACGTCAATCCGTATCGTGCGATTTACCGTAATTTCGTATAAAAGGAGAAGAATAAAATCGAAGCACAAGAAAGGGGAGAAAGGAAAAAGAATGAAGAGAGAATAAAGAGAATAAGGAAGATAAAAATCGTTAATAAAATATAGAACGGTTTATTCTGAGGCTGAAATATATTTTTAAAAGAGAGCAATAAAGAGAGAAAGAGAGAGAGAAAGAGAGAGAGAGAGAGAGAGAGAGAGAGAGAGAGAGAGAGAGAAGTTATACACCTATCTACTTCAATATCAGTTCTTCCAGTCTCTTTGTTGGTGTGTCTATCGGCACCACAGCAGTGGCTATCGATCTCCTATATTTCTCCCTTCATAACATCACGAGCAGCGACGTTTATCTTGGACGTTCTACACAGTTCACCCTCCTCGATCCTTCCCCCCACCCCACCCACCTTCTTTCTACTCTCCCACCCTCTTCCCTTTTTTCTCCCGGCACACTGAATTCACGTAACATTTCATTGACATAGCACGCGCCGCTTTGTGGAGCCGTAGGAGGGCCCACTTTACATAGAATGTTTCACTTGAAGAGAGAGAGAGAGAGAGAGAGAGAGAGAGAGAGAGAGAGAGAGAGATGGAAAGAAAAAAGGGGTTGAAGTGGGAGTTACCCCCGTTGCGATAAGAGTCTGCCCGCGCATTTTGCCTTCGTTAAATTAACATAGGAGGAGTAGTTAAGGTGTAACTAGGTCAGTACTTGACTACCGAGCGCCGTATTTATACTTATATCGCGTCTAGTCAAACTCTCTCTCTCTCTTTCTCTCTATCTATCTCTATATCTCTCCCTTTTGTTCCTAAGGACACGATATTTTATCATAAAGCTATCCTTTATTTACGTTTTTCTTCTTCTCCTTCTCCTTCATCTTCCATTCAGTTCTTTATTTTTTGTTGTTGTCGTTTTCTTGTCTAATTAAAAATTTTCTTTATCTTTTTTATTTATTTATTTCTTTGCGTGTGTGTGTGTTGATCGACGCGCGCAACCCTAACGACCGTGATAGAAAGTGCGAAGCTCAAACAGCGTAGCTAAATGCGCGTGTAAACGATCGATTGACTTTCCCCTATGCGAATGCATTTACGAACTAAGTCCAATTTCATTCGACTCGACTGATTGAATTCACAGAGCGGAGGCTTGAATCGATCTAACTCGGCCATCGCTATTAGTTTCTAACATGGAACTCCGTCGTATTTTAGTGTTTGAAATTAAATAAAATTATCGTGCGAACGATGACCGTACGATAATATTTATTAATACGATGCTTTATAATCGACCGTTCTTTTACTTTGAAATCACATCCTTATTTTTATTATTATTATTATTATTATTATTATTATTATTATTATTATTATAAATATGTTGAATCAAAATATGAATCTCTTCGAAAACTGACGGATGCAAAAACCAGTCAAGTATAACGTTGCCCTCATCGTCGCGGGATTTACTTTGACGATGGAAAGAGAAAGAGAGTAACGGGCCGTGTGTGTGTGTGTGTGTGTGTGTGTGTGTGTGGCGGGGTGAGGGGAGAGGGGAGCATCAAAATGACGTTTCCATTTTACGATCTGTAACATGTCGCGGATCGATCGGACTTCTCTCTCAAGTTTGAAATTGAAAGTCAAGCGAAACGCATTCGACGGAAAAAGGAAGAAAGGACAGAGGGAACGAGAGTTGGTAGAAATGTTTCGTCGAAATTTCAAATGGAAGAAACGTGAAGCTTATATCGCCCTCGGGGCTACTGAGTTTACGATCGGTTGGTACATAAAATTCATCGAAAATACACCGCCCATGTATTTCAACCCTTATCTAAGTCCCCTGTCATCGATTGAGAACTGACCATTATTGGGTATCAATACGTTCCTATGAATTATGTTTCGAATTCACCGAGATGGCTCTTCGAATTTCTTCCTCTTTCTTACATCGCACACGTTGCGGTATAATTTATCGTTGAAAGGACCAAAAAAAAAAAAAGAAGAAAGAAAGAAAGAAAAATTCGGACATTTATACGTTTTATAATTTTATAATTCAATTTTAATAATAACCATTAAACTATTGACCTGGTTTGATTAAACAGGGAAAAAAGGGATACTCGTAACGGGATAGCCTTCCTAAAGTTAAAATTTCATTTTATTATAAGAAGAATATCCTTTAGAAATTTGCCTGTTAAAATGCTTAAATTACGTTAAGCAAAGAAGCGCGTACCTTGTCAACTCGCAACTCATACAGCTTAACGAAAAGAGTATGGGAGGAATCTAACTATCCCAAGATTGAGTTTCCTTTTACGAGTAACAAAGAAGTGAAAAGGTTTTTTTTGCAGGTTAATCATTTAATTTCTTTTCCTCCTTTCTTTTCTCCTTTTTCTTATCTCTTTCTTCTTCTTCTTCTACTACTACTACTACTACTATTATTACTTCTTCTTCTTCTTCTTCTTCTTCTTCTTCTTCTTCTTCTTCTTCCTCTTCTTCCTCTTCTTCTTTTCTTCGGTAGCATAGAAGACTTTTGCTTTATCGTCCCCAACGACCCGAGGCTTTCCATTATACTTTCTACGTTCTTTTCTTTCAACGTAAAATTTCTTAAAGTATAATGTATTCGTGTACCTACGTGAAGTAACAAGATGTCTCAGGGGTTTAAATCCTGAAAGGGACGGATAATTAATGAGAGAGCATGCACCGATTATTTATCTAACGTGTCGTTTACGTTCTGTGAAGTCACTACGACGTGAGATTTTTGATTAACAATGCCCAGGAGTATTTTGCATCCCAATTCGACTTACCGTCTTTATTCGCCAGTACGAAATTTTACGGGTAGATAGCATTGAGACAAACGAAACGACAAACAACAGTAACAAAATAAACAACGAGTCGTACTAGAGTACCCCTTCCCCTCCCTCTTCCATCACCATCGCCGCCACCACCACTCCCGCTGAAATTTTTCCAATTCTTGATAACAAGTCAAAAACCATTTGGAGATATTGAATTTCCGTGAAGAAATCGACCACTTCTTCCACATCGGTGTGTGGGGTGTCGGTTAAGAGGGCGGAGGGGGGAGGGCGGTTGGAGGCTATATCATTGGCTAGCGCGAAGGACGTGGACGATAACGAAAATCTATTTCCCATATCGACTCACTTCCGCGTTTCGTGTCGAGCGTATGAACGTTATCCTCTTTTCACCGTACTTATATCACCCCACTGCATCTATTTAGATATTTTTCGAAACTACGTATTATGCACTATGCATTTGAAACTAATCAGATCTCAATCGACCGATTCCATCCCGCGATAGCTTTTATTTAAGTAACATAAAATTATTTCATATGATTCTATATTCGAAGTTTCAATAACTATGTGAAATCCTAACCAATATGGAATCGTTTTTATTCCCAAATATATATACAATATATATATATATATATATATATATATATATATATATATATCAATTAATTATTATGTATAGATATATACAATTTCATATACAAATGTTTTGATATATAATTTGACAAAATATTGATATACAATATATATCAATCGGTTATTATATATAGATATATAAATCAAAGCAATATTTCATAATTCCCTTTCTCTCGTTAATCGAAAGTACCAGTTTCCTTCGATCGCGATACTTCATTCGAACACTTTTTATTTTTCTTCGTTGTGGAAGAGAGGGAGAGAGAGAGAGAGAGAGAGAGAGAGAGGGGAGAAAAAGAAATAATAATAATAATTAAAAAGCAAAAATAGAGAAAGGGAAAAACCCGGTCATAATCATAATTTACCACGAACGAGATTGGCTTTGGATAGGAAATATCGATGTACGTTTCTCTCTCTCTCTCTCTCTCTCTCTCTTTTTCTCTCTGTCTCTCGTCACTTCACTCGTCATTTCATCGCAACATTCCAACATCGCGGCAGCTAGCAACAACGTGGTGATGCGTGGGTACGGGTTGCGGAAGGGGATGAGGAGAGGGCGTATGACAGCGAGGACGACGGGAGCGCAGCAACATCGGATATTTTTCATTGCACTAGCCATGTACGATAAACCGCGCGTGTATGAAGCGCATCAGCATAAAGGATTCTCTCGTGAACATAAAAAGAATCTTGGGCTGAGAAACGAGAGAAGGGTAGCGGTATCAGTAGCGGTAGCAACGGCATAACCAGCGGCAGCTAGCGAGCTTAGTACTTTTATCGACGCTCATCCAACGCTTTATGCTTTCAACGACGAGAACGGGGAGTGAGGGGAAAGGAGGTAGGGGTGAAGGGACGTTCTGATTATTTTGCTGCTCTTTCACGGCGTTAATGCGGCGACGCGCAACGCCCACTCCCATTACGTTTCGCCGTGGGAACGTTTCGCCGCGTTAGAACGAAGTGAGACGACGAAACGAGTCGTTTCCTCGGTTTCATACCCCATAGTCCAAGCTTGATTTACATCGCGATAAGATAGATCTGCCCCTTGCCTCGAGCATTTTTCTACCCTTCCCCCCTCCCCACCCCCATGGACAACGGATCTTAACACTTTTCTTCACGTTATCATTTCGCGTCGAAGAAGCTAAAGAAAGAAAGAAACGTATACGTTGTTTGCGTCTTGATATTACTTCTCATTTATTTCTTTATCTTTTATTTTTCTTTCGTTTCTTATTATTTCTTATTTTTTTTTTCTTGCAATTTTATTAATAATATATCTGTGCGTGTGACTTTTGATCAACGTTAAACCCTCAAATTTATGCTCAACGATAATGTCGAATGGCTGTCATCGCTTAAAATAGAAATAACGGAGTGAGTTAATCAGAGATGTTATTTTCTTTAAGACGTAACAAACACACACACATACACACAGAGAGAACTGTTTGTGGATCAAGTTTGTCATCCAAAAGTTCTAACCTCGGGAGACAGGAAGACGCTGTGGAATTCTGGTTGAATATACAGACGTGTTTCCGGCAGCACGTAACTCTCGTTAGGGTCACAGGCCAAAAGCCAAGATAACGTGATACGGTATTATAAATGTATATACCGATGCCGCTTTATCTCTGTTATCGTCCTTCAACGGTTAACTTTCGGAAAAGGGCTGTAACGTATAAGCGAGCTTTCAAGAGCTTATAGCCATTATCCTCACACTCCATCGAACACGCTTGTCGATATTCTTCTTTGAAATTGAAAGGGCCTGTCTGATTCTGATGGTAGAAAATTATAATATCTTTGGTATTAGAATACACAAACTAATACATATATACATACACGTATACACCATTATGCATCCTGTTGTATATCTTTACGGATTATTTCAGTTTTTGTATAAAAAAAAAAAAAAAAAAAAAAAAAAAATTTTATCCCAGATTTCCCATCAACGAAAACATTTTTGAAATGATTTTTACAAAAGCCATTTATAGGCTATTTTGAAATAAAATCGTTAAACTACGTGACACGTTTGGCACGCTCGGTTCTTTCTTTCTTTTTCTTTTTTTTTTTTTCTTTTTTCTTTTTGTCAAATGAACCGCCATTCTTCCGAGGTACTAGGAAAAAAAATTCCAGAATACCGTATCGATACCGTAACGATATCGTTCTGATTCGAATCAGGGAAAGTATTGTGAGATGGTCGCTTTTTCCAAACGATACTATTCTTCGAACGAGCACGATTCGTTGTTGGATAATACAGATTTTCCATATTCTTTTTCCCAACTGTACTTTTAAGCCTCGCTCGTTTCTAGTTATTACCATTCCCAAATGGTCGATGGGTTAAGATAAGAGAGAGAGAGGGAAAGGGAGAGGAAGGACGATTCGAAGTTGCGTAAAATCGGGTAGGGTCGACAAGAATTTTCACGGGTCATTTAGTCGATGCCACATTCGACATTAGAATTCCGGGAATGTTCAATAACACCATACGTAAAAGGAAGGAAGAAATTCGTATATATTCCTATATATATATATATATATATATATATATATATATATATATATATATATATATTACATATGCGTATATATGAGCCAGTGATTATATAGTGGTCATAGACATATTTTTCATTAAAAGGTATTTTTACGTTACACGGGTGATGAAAATGAAATATTTGAAAAATAATTTTCCCGTAATGACATAAAAGAAATAGAGAGCGAGTACACTTATTTTTGACGAATAATTCTATCTTGTGATTTTTAAAATTTTTCATAAAGAAAAGAAAGAAAAAAATATAACGCGCGACAAGAGGAAAAATAAAAACGAATAACATGATACTAAATAAATTTTGTAAATTTGTGAAAATACCGATGATCGTGGGAAATATTAATAATAAATTAATAATTCCAACGGGAATAATATACATATATTATCATCGTATAATGCTTTGTACGGGGAGCATAGTCGCGCGTGTAAATTCAATTGACGAAGGAAGAAAAAATTGTAAAAGAAAGCGTCCGCGCGTTCGGTAAATTTTTGAACCATCGCAATCGCTTTCCGCTTTCCGCTTTCACGATTCGGACAGCCAGAAGAGAGAGATAGAGAGAGAGAGAGAGAGAGAGAAATAGATAGATAGATAGATAGATAGATAGAGAGAGAGAGAGAGAGAGAGAGCATTCTCCTCTTGCTCGTTTTTTCCTCTACCTTTTATTTTTTACGAATGGTTCCGTTCTTCTGCTTTCCCTCCACGAACCAATCTCTCTGCTTTCAGAGTCACTGCATAACACATTCGCTTGGGATTTCCCACAGAGATCAGACACCGTTAAAACGCTCGTACAGCCCGTAAATTCGTCTTTCATGATTTCCTCTATCTTCCTCTATCTCTATCTCTATTTCTATCTCTATTTCTATCTCTATCTTCTTTAACGTAAAATTCTCCCTCCTCTAAAGTAAATTGAGTCGGATACCATTGTACGAATTTCAAAAAGATAGGATATTAAATGTAAGGAAGAATCTCGATATAATGTCGTTTCGATGCGTTTTTATCTCTTTTCAAGTCACAAATAATTTTCTTTGCGAGATAAAAGTAGAGAAAAGCGAGGTGGACAGGATCGAAGGAAACATTACGACGAAAAGAAAAAAAAAAAAAAAAAATACGATATAACGTTGACAATTACGTTAACTCTCGCGGACAGTAGTAAGTAATTACGTGCCGTAACAATCTTCAACTTCATTGTCCACGTGTCTGACCAGTACGGACGGCACTGGTTGACAACTGGAACCACTCTATTTTTACAGAAACTTTCGATAACTTCGATTTGCCGATCGACTTTTACAATGAAAAAATAATCTATGATTTTGGAATTCGAGAGACTCACAAGCTCGAATAAAATAATTTCGCGCATTCGAAAGATATTTGACGGGCGTTCAATTTAATTATTCTTAATTTTTGGTCGAATTAATTCAATTAAGTATTTTGAAAGGAAAAACGAACAAACAATGGGAATAAAAAGAAGAAGAAAAACAGCTTTATCATTCTATTTCCGTGAATATCACTTTATTATACAAAATATATAAATATCATATTTGGTGTTCACGCATATTTATTTCTCTCTCTTTTTTTTTTTTTTTTTTTTTCGTCCCCCCTCGGTTGACAAGTTGCGAAGTGAACGTCAAAATGGAAATTTTCTCTTCGCGAGAACGAGTATATAAATTATCGATAAAATTCGAAAAATACGCGGTGCCGCACAGAGTAAAATGATTTATTCTCGTTAAATTGATAGATAAAAATGTAAAATAACGTATACGGCTGTTACGCGGCAATGTATTTCATTCTGTTACGTGCATCAGCTTCGGGTAAAAAGAGATTATTATTATTTTTTTTTTTTTTCGTATCGTGAATACGACGAAAAAAAACTTTATTAAAAATTTATTGACACACACACACACACACACACACACACATATATATATATATAATATTATGTATCAGAAATATATTTTAGAAAATATATCCCCATTATCCGATTGTACTTAAAATCACGCCGGTAATTTCATCGTACAATTGATATCATTTAATCTCATCAAGCGTAGGCGTTTAACGCGTAAACGCATTCGTTTCAATTTATTTAAAAGAACGTACGGGACGTTTTACGGTCGTTAAAGCCATATGATTTAAAAAGGAACGATATTTTACAAGATCTCGCGTTATATCGATCTAACTAATCCAACGAGGTATACGACGTTAATACCGGAGACAAGATCGAAGGTGAGTATTGAGAAAGTTTCCTGTGGAAGATGGAAACGCGTTGCTAACACAGAGTCCCGATATCTCTTTCCTATTTAGCATTGAGTCTGCGAAAACGCAGGGAAACCTGCTGACTTTGCGGGGTTCATAACGAATGTGCTTCGCGGCACTAAGCATAGCAAAGGTGGGTTACTACCGGCGCGTGTGACGGTAACGACCACAAGTCATTAGCAATGCTAATGCACCTTTCGACCGATGAGCCACCCATAATGCCCTACCCTCTATTCCCTTTTCTCCTTCAAACCCTTCTCATTCTCTCATTCTCTCGTTCTCTCTCTCTTTCTCTCTCTATCTCTTTCTCTGCTTCTGTCTCCCGAGCTTGAAATCTCTCACTCTCCCGTGAACCCAAGCGCAATGCATTTCTCAGCTTGGCTACTTTCAACCAGGCATTCTATCCGAACGCCAGCAAAAGAGCTATCTGTTACCTTCGTAAATTTCGTTTCAGTGACTATATCGGCATCCTATTAGGATAGAAACCTTTTCACGAATAAGAAGAAGAATAAGAAGAAAGAAGGAGTCATTTCCGCGCGTCCGATTTTTTTTTTTTTATTTTTTCCCCCTCAGGAACATGCAATATTATCACGTTGTTTCATGATATAATAATCGTGATCATTGTTAATAGATTTGAAATACCACAGTAGTAATGAAATATCGATGCAATGTAACATCGATTAATTAATTGTTTGTTCGTTTCGTCGAATGATAATAATTGTTAATCGATGACGATCAAAAGATATATATATATATATATATATATATATATAATCCTATAAATAATTAGCGTTACTATGATTACGTTTATTAACGTTATAAACGATCGCGTTTCAATATTAACCCCGTTCTATCCAATTTACGAACACATATTTGATATCTCCCTTATTTAGAGATTAGAGATTCAGTGAGGTAAGAGAAGAGAGAACACGGAGAAGAGAGAAAGTCGAAATTACTTGAAGGTTTAGACAAGATTGGACAGAAGCTAGGACACTGTTAACGGCATTGCTAGCTAATTAACCGCAAACGATTTCAGTGGCTTTCGCCTGGTCTATTGTTTACGTGCGGGCATGCCGTTTCTCTATGATAGTAGGTACTTCTCCTCCAAGCCAACTAAAATATTTCCATGTAGATTCTCTCTCTCTCTCTCTCTCTCTCTCTCTCTCTCTCTCTTTCTCTTTCGCCAACGCGAACCCTTACGTAAACGTTAACCGCAAAATATATACGTTATCCAACAAAAGTAATACGATTCGAACCTATTAAGCTCTCAATGGGTTGGCCTGAGAACAATCATCAAATCGATATAATAAACGAAAAAAAAATCAAGAAAAAAAATTGAGTACCACTGAAAATTTTTACGATTCGACACATTCTCATATCCCGTTCCTCGTCGACATATCGATCTTTATCGTATTTCCATCGGTTCATCGATTATTATTCGTATCATCGAAACATCCTATTCGTACTCTTAAACCTGTACTTTATATTACGTTACACACACACACATATATATATATATATATATATATATATATATATATATTTATATATATATTGTATATATATTGTATTTGGTTTACAATATATATTGTAAGTATATATTGTACAGTATATATTGTATATATATTGTATATATATTGTATATTATATATATTGTATTTGGTTTTTTCTTTGTCTTATTCTTTAATATATATATATATATTTTCTCTTTTGGTTTTTCGTTTTTCAGATTACGACAGGACAAAGGAGGCGGCGCGTGGTGTCCGAAGAACATGGTGACGAAGGAGGGCAAGGAGTATCTCGAGGTGAACCTTCATAGTCCTCGCGTGCTTATGTCGGTAAGGACTCAAGGTAGATTCGGAAATGGTCACGGCGTTGAGTACACAGAGGAATACTTCGTCGAGTATTGGCGTCCTGGGTTCAACAAGTGGGTGCGATGGAGAAATCGACGTGGCACCGAGGTTGGTATTATATATAGACGTATATACTCTCGTAGATTCGCGTCTCTAACATCTCCCGTCATTTTTCTTTCGACATTATCTAATTAAGAATCCAGGAAGGTGTGTCCAATCCGATGGCCCTTCATCGTCTCAGACATAAAAGCGAAACAAAACGAAACGAGAAAAGCTAACCATCCTTTCCTACCCTTTGTTCTTAACGATTCTCGTTCACTCTTTCCATTCCTAAAGGGATTGATAGCGAATGGCCGCTTTTCAAAAGAGAGAACAGGATAGACAGAGAAAAAGAGAGAGAGAGAGAGAAAGTCGTCTTAAATTGCCGAAATGAATTACGGTTAACTTGTATAATTGCTCTTGCCGACGAAATCCGATTACGTTTGCCTCCGTTTCACAAGAAACAAAAAGGTAGCGCGACGAGTGTAATTCCACTCTTTTGAGCGTGGAAAATCCACTCGTTTCTCCTTCGAAAACGGAAGAATGAGAAAGAGAGAGAGAGAGAGAGAGAGAGAGAGAGAAACAGACAGACGGACAGAAGAAAAGAGAAGAAGAGCGATAACCCCGAGGCAGAACACCATTTGTATTCCCTTCTCTCTCTCTCTCTCTCTCTCTCTCTCTTTCTTTCCCCTTCTCTTTCTCTTTCCGTCTCCATCTTTCAAGTTGGATGCATAACATGTTGACGGAAATCTATGGTTTACAAATGAGAAGCACCGTCCATTTAAGTGGCCATTACGGTATGTGACGTGTTAATTAGCGTCTCTTCAACATGATAATTCCGGATAGGATATTCATTAGAGCGGGGTTTGGGGAATACGTTGAGTTTCTAGAGAAATACTGTCATTGATGTTCAACCAAATCATCGAACAGTCTTTCCCCCAGACGCGTTGCTATTCGCGTTACGTTCCAGATATATTCGATCGCGAATGCATAGATTTCGATTATGACATTACGTCCGTGTATGTAACACCGCGTCGATCCGTATTACGATGTTAAGTAATCAGGTCGAAATTCGTAATCGCCGAGTAAAAAAAAAAAAAAAAAAAAAAAAGAATGGATAATACAATATTAAAAATAGGTCGAAGAGAGACGACGGGCTTCTCGAATAAATATTTGTTTTTTTTTTTCTTTTTTTTTTTTGAAACGTACGCGATTTTCTTCCCGGACCCCCCCCCCCCCTCCCACCCCTCACCCCATAACGCCCGGCCATCCCCGTTTCTCCGTACTCATTACGAAAGTATTTTCCCCGTCCCGATGACTACTATCTGATTCCACGGGCCAGAAAGTTGTTGGGTGGAAACGACAACATAAAAACAATTTATCGCGCTAACCTACGCGTCTATTTATTTTACGAGAAACAGGTTTGGAATGGAGAGGATCGCGACCGCGTTAAACTTTCGCTTGAAAACGGGAAACGGAAGGAGAAGCGGAGAGCGCGTTAGGAGCGACGGAGAGGAGCGTGGCGGAGGAGGACGGTGGGGGAGACTTTAGGAAATTGAAAAATGTGAGAAAATAAAGCGCATTTGCATAGACAACGGGACGCAATGCTTGAAACGTGTGCGCGATACCTACTGAGCTCTAGTAGGAAACACGGTTGGGCTAATGAATTCATGGAAGTTCGTGGAACCAGATAGATCCTCCGAGCTCTCTACTTCCGGACTTCCCCTTTCCATAGCTCGCCCGAATGTACATACCTAGTATATACAAATGTATGTCGCGTAATACGGTACCACCCGGGGTATCTCGTGAATTCTCGAATAAAGCGAATCGGTTGTTATTAGCGAAACATGCGAACGGAAAAGAGGGGTTCAAATTGTAGTAACAAATTTTGACGGATCAATGGTGTACGCATGTATGTATGCACGTATGTGTACGTACGTACGTATAGATTTATGTATTCAACCGTCTCGACACGGAGGGCAGGGGGAGGGGGATGGCTTAAAATGGTAGATGAAAAATAATAAATCGATATTGATATCGCGTCGAGAGGGAGATGGAGGGGGGGGGCGAGGTACGGGGTAGAGAAAAAAAAGGAAGAAGGAAAAAAAAAAAGGAAGAAAGAAAAAAAAAAGGAATGGGGAGGAGAGGATACAAGGCCTTTTGTTCGTAGGCGATCGCGAGCCGACATTTTGTAGATGGAACTTTAATCGAAACACAATAAAGAGAGGATGCGTGTGCATTTATTCCCAACGAAAAATTCTATGGGATATGGATATAATCAATCGTAACAAGCAAGGGTCCATTTTTCAAATCGCACACCCCTCCCTCCCTCCCTCCCACCACAATCCCACGACCCTCGCTACGCGCGTACGCTCAATACGCATTTTTGTATGTGTACGTAGGGGTAGATCGTTATTATTATTATTATTATTATTATTATTATTACATTTTTATTATCATTATCGCGCTTCGTTACGGTCGCAATTCAATTAAGCTTCCTCCCTCGAGAGCGAGTTACTACTAATCCGACTGAGATAATTCTCACGATATTCGATGGTTATTTTTACTAACGAATTGAAAAGATTAAAAAATACTCTAACGGATGCGTTACGTATGCGCATGTAACCGTTTTAAATGAATTTACTTTAACGCCAAAATTGCCTTCCCCTCTTAAAGCACACCTCCGCGAAACAATCCGTAGAATTTTTTTATACGACCGCCCGACCCCCCCCACCCCCCCTCTACCCTCTTCACCCCTCACCGCGCCTTCCCCCGTGAAATAAAAACAAAAACTGTAAAACGTTAATGCGTAGCATAGGAATAATTCTCTTTCCTTCCGTTCTTTTGGTTCGTTTCCTCTTTTTTTTTCTTTTCTTTTCTTTCCTTTTCTCTTTTTTTCACGCACATACGAGAGAAGAAAAATCCAGCGCCGATGATGACGTAAAACGGAACGCTCAAAAGAAACTTTTTCTAGGACGATCCCGTTTTGCGAGGGTAAAGAGAAATCGCGGTTTCCATCAATCGTGAATCGGTTGTCATCGAGGAGCTTCTGATATACCTCGTACCATTGATGATTCCTTTGCTCCTACGGTATATCCTACGAGTCCAATACCACGCTGATACATAACCCGCACACTAAGAAATATAGAAATCTCTGAAGTAGACATAGAGAAGCAACGCACATGCACGGAGACGGAGGCGGAGGCGGAGGGGGAGGGGGAGGGGGCGGCGGTATCTCGTTTATTCCAGCAACGAAGCCGGTGCGCCAGACTTTCTTCCCATTTTCACGCAGATCTGCTCAAAGCGAGAGAGACCGTACCGTCGGAGATATCCGGAGTAACGGGGTGAAGAGGGTAAAGAGTAGGAGAGAGAGAGTGAGAGAGAGAGAGAGAGAGAGTAGTCACGAGGGTGGGAACACGAACGTTTACCCTGCAGCCTCAATCTGGGCGGCATGTGATCTTTGTGCACGCGCTCTTTCCTTTTACTCCTTGCGCTTTGAATACGGGTTGGGAGAATGAACGACCGAGAGAAGAGCTGGAAATTGTGTGGTAGCGGGGTCGAAGGAGGGGGCGGGTAGGGGGAGGATTGGACCGCGGGGTCGTTTGTGCGATGGCGTGTGTTACACGATGGTATAAGTAAGACGTGTGTGCGCACACTCTCGCGCTCGTTTCTTTACGTCCGAGTGTAAGAAGACTACGTTATCGCCTCGTCGTACGTGACCCGAACCTTCCGCAAGCATTTTTCTATGGTAAACGCACCCAACGTTTTCTCCAGTTGGCGGAAAGAAGCGGTAAGGCGACTGACTCTTTCTTTCTCTCTCTTTTTTTTTTTTTTTTTTTAGAAAAGCATCTCTTCTTTGGTATTTCCATCATTCCTCTCGCTTAAAGTTTTCCTCTCTGTCTGCTTTTCACATTAGTTAGGAACCTTAACATTCTAATGTTACCTTAACGGTTTCCGTTCAGATGTCTCGGCCTCGTCTGCCCACTTTTAGATGCAGTATATCGTTTTGAAAATTGTTGTGAGCTGTTCATTGCAAAATGTCTCTGTTCATTCTGTCGTCTCCAATCCGTTTTCCAATCGAACTCGTTTCATTTTGTTTCTTCTTTCCTCGCTATCTTTTGTTTTCTTTCTTTCTTTTTTAAGTCACTCAACGCGAAAGAATATAAGAGTATATGTATGTTCATCAATATACGAATTATCTTACTAGTGATATATGTCCTTCGATTTTTGATCGGAATATTATGTATATATATATATATATATATTCATGTGTGTAGGAATTAGTAAACAAACATGAAAATCGACTTGATGATTCTATGAATATTAAATGATTATAACCCAATCTTGCTGATGCAAATGGCTGAATAACAATTTCCTGGTACAGGGAACAACATGTTTAGTTTGTTTATTGCTCATAGATGAACGCAATTCAGTCGATGTTCCGTTCGCTTAAAGTAACAAGAAAATGAATAAAAATCTTTTAAAATCGATGATAACGTAATGAATATGTGATATTTAAAATTACTGTATGTCCGTAAAAGAAAAAAAAAAAAAACAGAAAAAAGAAACATACGGAGATCAATTTCATTTCGGATAACTATAAAATATGTCAGTTAACATCAGCATTTGCAAGGAATCATCATAATAAAATCAGAAATACGATCGGCAATCAAGTCTCGTTTATTTATACATATATAATAATTTTAATTGATTTGGAATCGATTACAAATTGCATTTGGTATCGGCGTTGTTCAATTAACCACGTTATAAATAATTGCAACGCGTTAGATCATATAATACATATCAAGATTCCCAAAGTATCAATTTAGCTATCAAACACGCTATAATATCGAAGTTGGTAAATTTATCGTAGGTTTATAAATTTTCCTGTTTAATCCATATTCCACGTAGAAGGTCTTTAAATGAGATAAATCGTTAATTTCTATCAATGCTTTGAACTTCGTTAATTTCTTTTTCTAACATATTGTGGTATCGTTATAAAAAAAAAGAAAAAAAAAACATTATTTACGGTTCAAACATGCCCCAAGTCTTCATTAAAATTTCCTTCTTAAAGAAAAAAAGAAATAATAAATGACGGAATAAGTTGTCTCTTTTTCTTTTTTTTTTTTTTTTTTTGGAATAAAAATCTATTTTATCAAACTTTTATCATAGCGCATGATAACTCCGGGTTTAATTAAGCATAATGACTGAGTTTATCTAATATGCACAACTGACAGAATCTGAAAATTCAGCTTCTTATAATCCAATAAAAATAATTCAATTTAAATAATTATATTCACATTTGGGTACGTAATACCACGGGGTGAAAGGATGTAGCATGAAAATTAGGACGGACGGTTTCGTGTAAAATTGAAGTATTCGTTAGAGTTCTAGTAATTGGTGGTGGATGATAGAAAGAGAGCGAGAGAGAGAGAGAGAGAGAAATAGGTTCGAGGGAAAGCTCGTTAATTTTCACGCTTTTGGATTTATCATTTCCACGCCAACAAAGTCATAGCACGAAGTAGTGCTTCTCTCGTGTTGCTCTGCTTATGGAAAACAAGACATGCTTTTCCCCCCTGTGATAACGTTCCCAAAGACTCGAGACATGCTAATTCCCATAGGTAAAAGTTAGGATTTCACATAACATAAACTACGTAGAAGAGTATTTGAGCATCTATCATAGGTGCATGAATGTAGGGTAGATGTTATCTCCTATAACTCCTTAAAGACTTTATGGTAAATATAACTCTGACAGACATATACATATATACATATTTTATATATATATATATATATATATATATATATATATATACGTATAATAATAATATTTTCGTGTATATATAACAACGATATATTAGCGTCAGCATATAATAATTTGTACGATATAATAAAACGTACGATATAAAATGATTATCAAATGTATGTACCGCATTGATATCGTTGGATGAAAGTTGATAAAATCAATAATATTACCATACGGTGACAGTAAGACCAATAAACAGCTAAAGTGGAACGATCAGATGGATGACAACTGCAAATATCATTCTGCAAAGTAGTAAAGGAAGAGAAATGAATCGACGAAGAAGTGGTACGGTATAAAAGTTCGTGCAGATAAAAAAAAAAAAAGTGTAAATAAAAATAAAAAGAACGAGGTACAAAGTGTAATGCAAGCGGTGACACAAGTATCGTACGAAGTTAACATAATCGTTCGTCAGTTTTTCACATCCTTATCGTTAATACAAATTTTGTTTATTAACGCGTTGAAAACTTCTTCGAGTTTTATTCTATTATTCCAAGTTATAATTATTCCCACAGTTATTTATTTAAAAAAAAAAAAAAAAGAAAAAAGAAAGAAATAGAAGATGAAGAAGAAGAAACCATTTAACAACGACTCATTAAATTAGTATCGATCACACTAAACAGTACTGCACGGACCATACGAACGAATATCTTCCATTAATCAACGTTCAATGACTGGGAAGAAGATAACTGTTATATCTCGCATATGCTGACGCTATCGATACGCCTGTTTTGGCTTACGATCGAACAAGTAGAAACGTCGGAATTCTATCGGAGCTCCGTCGATAAACAGCATTTAGAGAGATAGAGATATATAGAGAGTGAGAGAGAGAGAGAGAGAGAGAGAGAGAGGATAGAGAACGAGCGTGCGCGATAAACATAGATAGATAGATAGATAGATAGATAGATAGAGAAAGAGAGAGAGAGAGAGAGAGAGAGGGAGGGAGGGAGGAGGGAGAAGGAGAGATAGAGATGGGTGTTATTTCACGGGCCATAGGTAACGAGCGTGCTCCTCATTGAATATCGATACGGCACTTTAACCCACGTCGTTACTCCGAGGATCGTTAACATCGCGAATACCATGACGCCACGCGAGAAGGAACGGGGTGTGGTAGCGGGGGGTTACGGTGACGGTGATGGCGATAGCGATGGTGGTGATGGTGGTGGTGGTGGTGGTGGTGGTGGTGGTGGTGCTTAATCGACGAGTCCCCGTTCCCTGTTTGACTTGGCGACAGTTCGTCTAAGTCCACAGGTATCACCGGTAATTTCCATCGAAATTTCAATCTCGTTTATCTACAAAGTAACTTCCGCGAGTGGCACCGTTGAAAAGGGGGATTGAGGGTGGTGTTGGTGGGCGGGCGGGGTAGGAGGAGGTAGGGATGGATGGAGGAAAGGCCGATAGGGACGATAGGAAGAGGAGGAAGAGGAACGAAGGTGAGAGAAAAGGAACAAGCAGAGAGAGAGAGAGAGTGAGGGAGAGTGTGTGAGAGAAGAGGAACGATCGTTTCTCTCCTATCCTACCTTCTCCATCCTTAAACCGTTCCCTTCCTTCCACTTTTCTCCCTTCTACAACCACCACCACCACCATCACCACTCGATTCCATCACGTTTGGCCTTAACGGAAGCACAGGACGTATCGAATTTTAATCAATCACCTGATAGGGACAGCCAATTCCAAAGCCAATTAACATATTCATTTCCCGGTCTGGCAGCCTTTTTCCGACGATTTCAGCGAAATTCAAATTGCAATATGGCGATAGTTGCCGTGGCGTTGGGTGGAGGCGGTAGGTAGGTAGGGAGGAAGGGTGGGAGGGTGGGAGGGTCATTGCCGGATAGGTCCTCGCTATTACGAGATAGCACGAGCTATCCGAGTCCATATCCAACAACGGTCATTACGCTGACTGTCATTATCCCGTGCGTTTGCCGCGCGACTATGTGAAAAATTCGAATGTATAAAAAAGAGAGAGAGAGAGAGAGAGAGAGAGAGAAAATAGAACGCAACGAATAAAAAAAAAGAAAAGATACCAAAGAAAAGAAAAGAGAAAATAAATAGGAACGAACAAACTGAGATTATGTACCGGGTTTAATTATACCACGATATTAAAACGATCCCTTTCGCGATCATTGCTGGTTATCGTTACCGTTTCCTTTTCTATCTAATTACGATTAGTCGTTTGAAAATAGAAGAGAGAAAAGAAGTGTTACAAATACGGATAAACCAATCTGTGTGCGTTTAAACGATGTAACGTCTTTAACGATACATCATCAAATTATACGTTCGAACGACTTTCCCTTTTCCTTTCATTTTTCCCAGCCTTTCGAAATAATTAAATGCGATCGAACTATTTACAAGTTAGCTCGGTTGTATTCTAACAAACTTTTGGAAAATAAAAACTCTTTTAAACTTCGATCCCCAGTCTCGGAGGACGTCCGCGCACTCCGCCGTTCCTTTCCTTCTTCACGATCCTATAGGATACCTATTATTTTTATATAAAATCAAAAGAGAATAAAAAGGAAAAAAGAAAAGAAAAAAAAAAAGACAGATTGAAAGTAATAGGAGGATGGAGAGAACGAATCGAAAAATAAGTGCCGTTTGATTCGAAGACGAATTTCTAGAAGACGAACGAACGAACGAACGAACGAACGAACGAACGAGAGAAACGTTTCGTACTACTTGCTCCTTTTATTTTCCCGTCTTCTTTCTCTTACTCCTCTTCTTCCTCTTCTTCTTCAAAAATCGCTCGTTAGAACGATCTACGAGCAACGTGCCACGAAAGGGGAATTAACTTTGAAGACTTTTTTAAGTTGAATCGTTCGATTGGGACGGGTTAAAGCATGGGCGCGTGTTACGATGGGCGGGGGGTGGGGGTGGGTTGGAGCGAGGGAATGGGTAAGGGATGAAAAAAAGAAGAAGACCATCATCGTTTCTCTCCTCGCGTATCTACGTAAAAAGCGTAGCAAATCGAAACAGGGTCTTTACTTCGGATTCGTTCATTCCTCGTTGAAGGAAAATATCTCATCGAGTCTATCGATTATCTTTTTGCCCGTGGCTCGCGAACAACGTTATATACATTATCGATTTATAAGATTATTCCTTGGGAAAGATCAATAAACTGAAACTCTTTTTCCAAACGAAAAGAGAGAGAGAGAGAGAGAGAGAAAAGGGGGAAAAAAGGAAAAAAGAAAAACCCCGGCTTTGGGATCTCGTGTTTTCTTCGCATAGACAAACCACAAAGGAAAAGAAAGTAAAGCCGTTCCTGACCGAATTAGATAATCCTTTATCCGATTACTAAACCGTCGATACTAAAACTACGTATCCTAGCTTCTGTGCGTAAAGCTATAATGATAACAATGTTAAATCCGAAAAAGAAAGAAAATGAAAAAGAAAGAATAAATGCGTAAGAAGAGGGAATCGGTGTTCTCTGACCTTAGAATACTTTACGAAAAGTGTTAAAATTAAATGGTTCTTCATTAGCGAAACGCGCGAACGTGATTTCGACCACAAACAGATTAGAGGCGAGCGGCTTTCCGCTACTTCGTTCCTCCGACCAAGTAATTGCCTACACAGCGCGCGGCACGGACGCTGCCGTACCGGAAATGGGACGGTTCGTGGAGCCGCGTAAGCTCGTTCTACTACTCTACCGTTTCTGAAAGTACGAGAGAGAGAGAGAGAGAGAGAGAGAGAGAGAGAGAGAGAGAATGTGATAAAAAGTGAGAAAAAAGAGGGTTAAGAGATGACCCCTTGAACTTGCATTTAAACTCTTCTCACTCCTTTTTCCGAAGCTTCCCGGGAAAATTACCAATCGTTTCATCGATACTATCTACCATAAATCGCGAAAGAAGGTCTATCTTAACGGGGAAAACTCTCGTTTACGATCTTAGTTTTATCGTACGGGAAACTACTTGCTATAATACGCTACTTTCTTGCACCTTTTCTCCCCCCCCCCTCTCTCTCTCTCTCTCTCTCTCTCTATCTCTGCTACTTTCTCGTTGGTTTTATTTTATCGTTCCAATTTCATTATACAAAATTACCTTTGAATTTGTTTGCACATTTGCACGACTCTAATTGCAAATCGTTAAGCCCAAACTCAAATGTAATCATTAAAATGATATTTCTCTTATTTTTCTTTGTGCAATATTATATCCTTCGAATTAATTGCATCGATTAAACATATATATATCAGTTTCCACGATATAACAATAATAACGGTAATATTTGTTACATTTTTAAAAAGTATAAAATATCAGAATGCCGAGGGTGATCTTAAGCGACATTCTAGAAAACTCGATGGTAAAAAGTATGAACGAGAAGAGCATAAAGTTTTTCTCTTACGATGTCAACCCCTCCCCCTCCCCCTCCTCCCCCCCCGGAGAAAATACGTTCGATCGTGGCTCTAACCTTCTTGGGATCTCTCGCGAGGACTATTTTTCAGTCATTGTGAGTTAACGTATAGTACGGTTAGGTATAAGAAAGGTTTCTTTATCGGCGGACAAACCTGAATCATTGCTACGTTGGAAATCTTTGCTCGTAGAAAATTAAAGTAAATTAAAAAATTCATCCCTTTAACTTTACGTTATTGTTCATTTATTTTGAATTTTAGAACGACAATTTTTCGAAGGTTACACCACTTTCAGAAGATCACGTTTCGCGTCCGCATTATAAATAAACGGGCAAACAAACGAACAAACAAATAAACATTAATAAGTAAGTAAATAAATAAATAAATAAGTAAATAAACAAATAAAACTGGGAAACAAAAAGTAATGCTCGTCGATGTTTATCGAAGATATAACGGAATATAAAAAACATCATTTATAGCGTACACGATTTTTCCATTGTGTTCATTTTTTATTTTATTGCGTGTGTACGAAGCGTAACAATGAAAATACACGCAGAGCGATATCCTATAACAGCACGTAATAGAATACTATATAACTATTAATTACATTAGCCGATGAATTCCATTGTCTTCCGATAATAGTACCTACGCACGGGCGTTCCATTCGTTTAAATTTCAACAATGACGTAAATATCATTCATCAACGACAAGAAAGCCGCCAAAATGGACCATTAAAATTGATCGCGATGTCAGTTGGATTAAATGTCGATCTTAATCATTGCTTATATACCATTTCGGCGATGCAATAAACGCAATACCGACGATTCATATTTGTAAGAAATAACGTTTCTTATTGTATTAGAATAACAAATTTGGTTACTTAAATGAAACAACATTCTAATTAAACGTTACCGCAGTAATCCGTTTGAATGCTTCGAAACGTTGACAGGTCGAACGAAAAGTTTTTGATTTTAACGATTACGTATTGCCTCGTTGTTTTACGATGTAAAAGGATAGAAAACAAAAAAGAAAAAAAGAAAGAAAAAAGAAACAAAGTAGGTAAATAAATAAATAAATTACTTTCCAAGAAGAGTAATTTAATATTTATAAGATGACTTACTTTCGGCTCACCAATCTATCTAACTTTCCACGTTAACCGTGGTAATCTGACTAACCGTAATCAAACAATGTTTAGGATTCTTCATCGTTCGTGCAACTAACTCTATTGGGAAAACTTTCATTTAAGATCGATTACAAAGACTGTTCTCTAAAGGGGATGAATTATTCCATTGTTCTCGATACCCATCGAAAACATATGATAGCCATCTATCAAGTCGATAGGATGCATGTATGTATGCGTTTTAGATATTGGCTAGCGTCAGACTACGCAAAGTATATTTTGAGTTTACATGGGTTTCAGTTATACCTCCTCGAGTAGCATGGGGATATCAATTTTATGTCTAGGCAGAACGATATCGGAGCATGCTCGACGAGCAAAACCGAAGGCGAGCCTTGTTTATGACTATATTAATTATTCCTATCGCGTATATTCCAGGCTGGTCTCGTATTCCAACACATTGCACCGCAGGATAGTCATACTCGCGGTCGCATTTGCCACTCGCACTTGTAATAATACATCCCGTGGCTTGCCTAGTTTCGTGCCCAGCTCGATGCCGAATATAAGCGTGCAGGCCGGCGTGTAACCATTCCTAACCGTTTCGAAAAGCGTTAATTAACATCTTTTTTATCTCCGTTCCGAAAAAAAAAATAAATAAATAAATAAATAAACGATACGAATAACGAACGAATTATAATTCTTTAATTGGCATTAAGTACTTAGATAAATTATTTTTCAATCATTACGATAACGAACGAACATCGGGATCGCTTTGATTTTTGTACCCTCCTTTTTTCATTTTTCTTCCTTTCGCTCGAATATTCGTCGGGAATATATCGATCGGGCTGACGTTCGGATTAATCCGCGAGAATTTATTAATAAAATTTGGGATGTTTGCTAAAGAGAGGAGAATAAAGTAAGAGAAGAAAATCGGATACACGTGTCAATTTAAAAACAAATAAAAATAAGGACTAATGCGAGACAGAGAAACGAATAAGTCAAGTTCGAAAACGATTTTTATCCTCGAATAATCCTTCCTCGGTGTGCATGGCACGCTCTTATACATATATGTATATTTCTAGAATATCTCGAGGAACACGGTTAGTGCATCGTCATCGATAGCCAAGCACGATACGCATCCGTGAACCGATAAATTGCCGCTGAGCGCTCACTCTTTCTCGCCTCGTAAACGAGAAAAACGGCGAACGTCGAGTCTCATGGAAACGGCACGAATCCATTTAATATATCGTCAGACATCGCGAGAGCCAGAAAAAGAGAGAGAGAGAGATAGATAGATAGATAGAGAGAGAGAGAAAGAGAGTGAGATAGTATGAGAAAATCAGGATCGACCGATCGATCGATCGTTAAAAAAACCTTAGAACGACAGGTCATTTCCATTTCCTCCTGATTCTCATGGCACTGTAGTCAAGATAAAAGTTTGCCATATAAAATAACTGATCGCTTTTTTAATTTCAGAATTTTATTTTCAAACAAGATACGTCTAGACGCGAAAATTCAGGTTTATATATATATATATATTCATCGTATTTGGTAACGTATATTTAAATATACATATATTTGTGTATATTTAAGTATACATATAAGTGGATCAGCATTTATTTAAAATAGAAAATTGGAAAAAAAAAATATATATATATATTTTTTTTTATCTCATCGGACACTTTATTTTTATGCTCATAAAATGTCTTCTCTTCTAACTTTTTTTTGTCTTTCTTTTTCCTTTTTCTTTATTTGTCCTTCTCTCTCTCTCTCTCTCTCTCTTTCTCTCTCTCTATTTCCCTTTGCGGACGATTAAGGTGACAGTATGGGTTATTAAAAATAATCTCTTGTGATTTAAACGTACCGCGGAGTTTACGTCCTTCAGGATCGTTAGGTATTATTTACAGGAGGGACAAAATTTCATGGGATTTAATTGATCCTCTCTTTCTGGTCCTTCTCAGTAGGAAGAAAAAAGAAATAAAAAAAGAGAGAGAGAGAGATGAAAAAGGCCAAAAAAGAAGAGAAACTGTGCTGTCTAGGGCAGTAATAAATAAACGGGGAGTTTTATAAGATATCCCTTACGAGCATGTATATTTGTACACATATATACATATATACATACATACATATATATATATATATGTATTCGTTTTTTATTTTAACGTTTTATTTTAACGTATTCGTTTTTTTATTTTATAAATATCTGAATATTTTGAAAATTTCACGTGATATCATAAATATAACACATCGATTAATGTAAAAGTCTGATGAACTTCTTACCTCCGTTTATTAAATTTTAAAAACTCTTGGTTTAAGAGAAACGTCCGCTCGGTTGAAAAAGTAAAATTTCTAATTTACTTTGATATCGCTAGGAAGGTGGATGGGAGGGGCGAAAGAGAGGAGGGTGTGCGAAAAAAAATGAAAGTTTACGTATTTCAAGGTGGATTATTAAATTTTTCACGAAGCTTAAAAAATATTCCACGAGGCTCTTCGAAATCAACATATTAAATTTTAAGCACGTTCGGTTTGAAAAGCCGATTGGTCATCCTTCCCGAGAACTAATTGATTTTCTCTTTTCTCTCTTTTCCTTTTTTTTCCCCCTTGCTCTTTGTTTCTTTGATTTTTTTCTTTTTTTTTTTTTTTGTTTTCCACTTTCCCAATTCTCTCCGAAATCGCGCTGACCGACGACGAGAAGGAATTAAAAAAAAAAAAAAAAAAAAAAAAAAGAAAAGGAGGAAAGAAAAAAAAGGGGGAGGAAAAAGAGAGAGAAAAAAAAGGGAAGAAAAATTCAATACGCCGCCCTGTGATGTTGGATTAGAAATGTTCAATAGTCAACGAGCTCGATGTTCCCCACAAAATTTCATCGTACAAACTGAAAACGGACCCGGGGCTCGTTATTGTTATCCGTACAGACGATAACGGGGAAAATTTTAGGAATATTCATCGACTTTTGTCCTAACCTTTTGTCCTGTAGACGTGTGTGCGCGTGGTTATGTCCTGTCCGTCTGTTTGTGTGTGTGTGTGTGTATACTATGTGTTCAGGAAACAAACGTGTTCGGATTATCGGCCATCCGATCGCCGAATTCGGTTTGAGATGCGAATGCGGAAGGAGTAGAAGAGTGGGCAGGCTGCTTCCTGGAAAATTTAACGCACTTGCATTTACATTTAGAGAAGTTTCTCTTACGGGCCACTGTTCGCTACCTTTACCCTATAGTCCTCTCTCTCTCTCTCTCTCTCTCTCTCTCTCTCTATTCCGCTCTTCTATCTTTCTCTCTCCTTACTAATCGGATTTGGAAAATGGTACTCGAAACCCGAGAGATTCGTTCTTAACGTTGTAAACACGCTCCATCGAACAAGCTGTGAAAGAGAGAGAGAGAGAGAGAGAGAGAGAGAGAGAGAGAGAGTGCGCATGCGCATCAGTCTAACATTAGTCCAATACCACCTTAAACGTAGTACCTACTACCATTCGTAACTTTGTTGTATCGTTACTGATGTTGTTCCGCCGGGACCGCACTCAAGGTTGATTATCCAATAAGATTACTATAACAAATTTACGATGGATTTTTCGAAAATTTTTTTTTAATGGCACAAGTTGCTCGATAATTTCATAGAGATGAAGGGAAATTCTACTTCGCGCGATATTCGTGACAAGGCGTTTTCTTTTCTTTTTTTTTTTCGATTTATTCATTCATTCGTTCTCTCTTTATTATTTCGTTAAATAATAAAGCGAGGATATAACGTGAATACACGTCAAATAATCGATCTTTTTTTTTTTATCTTTATAGCTCTTAGCGGGCAACAACAATCCGTACACCGAGAAAGAACAAATCTTCGATCCCGCCATCGTAGCGACGAAAATACGTTTCATACCCTATACCTCGCATATGCGCATGGTGTGCATGCGCGTCGAGCTTTATGGTTGCCCATGGATCGGTGAGTGATATTTATATATATATATTTCCAGCGACGATGAATAACAATGTTTCGTCTTAAATCAATCCCCATGTTGTGTTGAACGAAAAAAAAACAAATGAAAAAAAAAAGAAAAAGAAAAACAAAATAAAAAAAAAAGGAGAAAATTTCTTAATCCGAAAGAAAAAAAGAAAAATTGGAGTTTAGAGTTGAAAGAGGGGGTTCGATAATTGTCCAAACAGATTGTACGTGACGTAAAAGGTCAAACATACTAATACGGCATTGCTTTTCCCTTCTTACCTTTTTCTTTTCTTTTATTTTCTTTCCTTTCCTCTTTTTTTTTTTCTCGTTTTAGAGGGTCTGGTCTCGTATTCGATGCCCCAAGGAATAAAGAGGGGTTCGGAGGTTGACCTTTCCGACAGAACATACGACGGGAGCGAGGAAGGAGGTTACCTCTCCGGGGGACTTGGTCAACTTGTCGACGGCCAGAAAGGTCCTGACAACTTCAGATTGGACATCAGCGGGAACGGGAAAGGTAACGGCAATGCCTTCGTGCTAGATAAGATTACGGTTGCCGTTAGATCGTGTCCAGATTAGCACTATAGAGACGTCTTAGTATGATTCAAGTGATACCGTTTCAATCTCTCTCTCTCTCTCTCTCTCTCTCTCTCTCTCTCTCTCTCTCTCTCTCTCTCTCTTTCTCACTGTCTCTCTCTCTCTCTCTCTCTGTTTCGCTCATTCATTCTACCCACCTCCTAACTGATATCTCACAAGCTTACTTTGAGTCTACAAGATGAGCCAAGCCGAAAGAGAATGTTTGAATATACCTACCTGCTTTTATGAGACACTGATTTTATCATGTCGTCTAAATCCATCGTCTACCGGTGTATTTTCTCGGCGTTATTATTAGCACTGTCTACTGTACGAATGAATTTAAATGTGGGCTTAAGCCAATTTCATATATAACTATTTGATATTCATAAACGTTATTGAAATAATAAAACTTATTCGACATCCTTAAATTCATTGTTAAAACTCTTATCGAAGTTAAGTAAAAGTTTTTATTACCATTATTACTACTGCTACTACTACTACTACTACTATTACTAATGCAACCAAGTACTACAAGTACTACAATGCGGATAATAGAAGATTATACCGAGTACGATAATTCATCATTATCATCATTAACCCAATAAACCTTTATGCGCGTTCAAGAATTTCCTTCATTACATCCAATCCCACCGCATAATTCCATCTAAATAACTGATCTATAAGTGATCTACGTTAATTTATTACTTTTAACTTCTACATAAATGAATACAGCGATGAGTTGTAAACGTACAACCATAACCGATCGTCTCGAGTTTATTCAAAACCTTTAGAACCCGGTCGGAGAAGTTTTCTCTCTCTCTCTCTCTCTCTCTCTCTCTCTCTCTCTCTCTTTTCCCTTCTTGTCTTTTTCTTTAAATTACACGGCAACGCCCCTCGCCCCCCTCTCACCCACCAACCCGACCCTTGGATAAAATATTTTTCATTTCGCACGGGTCCCTTCGCGCCGTATATAATTATACCTTTAGAAAGAGGACGGTAGGAAATATTAAATGAAGACAAGCGAAATTATTTACGAAGTTTCGCATATTTCGTTAATATATAACGACCTATCGCGAGCGGCGAAATGTCGAAGTTGGGGGCGGGGAGGGGGAGGAGTTTGCGAGGGACGAGGGAACGGAGGGGTGGAGGGAGGGAAATTTCATGCGGCGCTACGTACAATGGTGGTCGATAACAGGTGCGTTTGAGAGTTTAGAACGAGAGAGAGAGAGAGAGAGAGAGAAAGAGAGAGAAAGAGAGAGAGAAATATTCTATGGGTAGGGATAGTCTTTCGATGCTACGAAAAAGGAAGGACGGAAAGAAGGACGAAAGGAGAAGCTTGGACCCTAGAATCCGAAACGTGTACCTCGGGCTCACTCGAATCTGTTCAAATTTACATTTATATTGAAGCACCCAGCCAGTCCGCAAGCCGCATTGCCTGTTTATCCGCTCTCTGGATACATTTGTGTCTTTCCATTTACGCCAAGGGACATCTCGCAACGGCCAACGTCTCGCGCCGCGTCGCGTCTGCTTCCCCTTCCCCTACGCTTTTTTCCTTCCCTTCTTCTTTCCCCCAACCCCTCTCTTTTCCCTAAAAACTATCAAGCCCATGGCGATGGACACGCTCTCGAGGCACTCGAAAAGCGACCACGAGGGCTATACCGGACTCCTCCTACTTACGGGATTCTTTCGATTTTTCTTAGAAAATAATAAAAACATAAAGGACGGAAAATGGATTGGAAGAAAAGAGACGAAAGGAATAAAAACAACGGCGAGGACGAAAGAAAGTGGGGAATATAAAAGGGTATATCGTTTCTACGATTTTCTATTCTTTTCTATTTTCTCCCATTATTTCCTATCGAATAATTCAATAAGAATTCTCGAGTATCTCGAGTGGGACGCGTTCGAAATGGATAACGTCGTACCTCGGATCCATGAATTTTACTAGGGTCCTGTTTGGAAAAATATAAACGTTAAGAGGAGAGAGAGAGAGAGAGAGAGAGAGAGAATCATCGTACAGTAAGCACCTAGACACCTAGACATTGTTGCTTATCTTACGACCCTCGTGAAGCTTTAGAATTGATGGTAGATAGCGAACGAAGGCACCGACGACACAGGAAACTGGAAACTATTTACTCGTGGGACAATATTAAGGATGGTTGCCACGGTGGTAGTGGTAATACCGTTAATAGTAGTAGTAGTAGTAGTAGTAGTAATAGCAGTGGTAGTGGTAGTAGACTCTATGGGGGTTTATATGAAAGACGGATAAGTCAAAGCGATATAGCACACGAGAGAAGGAACCAAGGACTTTGAGAATATACCAACGAAGGGTGGAAGGGACCTAAAGGATGATAGTTGTTGTAGAAGAACGATCTGAACGGTCTGTGATCCTGGTATATACGCACAACGTGTAAAAATGCCCTCTCTATTCGAAATTCTACGTGACACGATACGATAAATTCTGCGATGATAAATGACGAACCAACGGGAAAAAAAAAGGAAAAGAAAAAGATTTATTTTCAAATTATATATTTTGTCTATTGCAACAAATTCGAGAGTTAACGAAGGCAAGGTATATTGCTTTAGTCGTTGTAGCGCGTAAATTAAAGGCTTCATTTTTGTCTTGTATCATTTGCAGTATATTAAGCTCATTATTAATTAAACTCATTAGCCAGATGCACCGTGTGCGGGTACTAACTGATAATGGAAATATTAATACCGATAAGGTAAACATTTTGCGAGCGAATTAAGTTAGAATTATCTATGAAAGGGTACTGATCTGTTTTTCTCTTCTTTTTTTTTTTTTTTTTGTGAAATTAAAAAATTAATGCCTCTTAATTAAGTCTCAGTTTATTGTAGTAAGACATGAGACGAGTTAAATTAAAATGAAGCCCGTATTATTATGCGTTTACGGAGTAAATGTAAATATCTGCAATTCATAAAAATCAATAATTATAATTGAGGGCTTGTTAAACGTATACCGGTATAAAATAACATAGGTTAATATGAAAATAATGGGATAATGGTTGGTTGAAAGAGGGATGAAAGGGATCGGTTTTATCCTTTCAGGTTGAGTTTATGGTTGTTGCAGTTCGTTTTCAATCCAGGTATTTCTCTAAGACAAGAAACGTGTTCTATCAATGGCGCACGCACTCGTAGAATGAATCTAATGGCGGGATGGGGAGGAAGAAGTAGGAGGGAAAGCCGTGCAATAACTGCTTTTGCGTTTGCGGTTGGTTCGTGCCTCGAAAACTCTTGCATTCAACGTTTCGTTGTTTTCCAATAAAGCTTATTTACCGGATGTCACGTTAAAGTACTCCTGCGATGAAAATACGTAAAATTAGGAAGGGAGGGCCGGGGGGAAATTAAAAAAAAAAAAAATCAACGGGACGAACGAAACTCGTCTACTCGATCCCGACGCGATATTAATCTATAACGTTAATTTCCAGGCACGATTTATTACGACCAATTCAATTCTATGATACGTCCATTTAATTAATATAAAAGTGCATTATGCCGCGGAATAAATTAGTTATGAATTCATAATGACTCCTGTACATACAATCATGTATTTATCTATCTCTATATATATATATAGGTCGAGAGATACGTAATGAATATCTCGAGAAAAGTTATTATTAAAGCCAATTCGAATTTAATATACCTGTTAAATTTCAAGAGTAAACGTTTTAAATGAAAGCTCTTCGACGAGTGAATACACGCTTACTTTTGCAGATACGCGTGAATGTACGTATACATATATATATATATATATATATATATATATATATATATATATATATATATACACACATACGTACGTATGTGTAAAAAGAAGAAAGAGAGAGAACGAGAGAGAGAGAGAGAGAAAGAAAAATTTTTATACGCGTCACTCGATACCTACCGCTAAATCTTCAATCGAGATGAAAACTCCTATTGGCCTGGGAGCGTAGAGGGAGAACGTAGTTTCATAATTAAATCAACAATATAATGAAAATGCGGTTATCCATTTGCGATCAAATTCGCGTCACGTAGGAGCCGTCACTTCGCTACGATCACGCGAGACGTTTCATTTTTCGTCGGTACGTGCACCGATAAAATTATCGGATATAATACTTTTCAAAGGGGGGACGCTACACTGGGACGGATCGGTACTGGAAAGGGAAATGGGGAGTGAGCGATTCGATAAATTTACTTCTTTCCTCTCTCTCTCTTTCTCTCTCTCTCTCTCTCTCTCTCTCTCTCTCTCTCTCTCTCTTTTCCCCTACTATTTTTATTTTTTTAAACTAACTTCATCGAGCGCCAAATTGACAGCTTCGTCCTATTTTGTTTCGAGAAACTGCTTTTTATCTTTTTCTTTTTTTTTTTATTTTTTTCTTTTTTATTTTCAACTATTCCGAATGAATTACAAAAATTCGTACATTTATTTGAACGTTCCATGTACTAAAAATCTTGAATTAATCGACTACCATCCCGTGCGATTTACGTTTAAATTTATTTTCAAGCGATCAACTTCATCTAGTGTGTTCGTCGCTAATAACTTTTCGATTTTTTCTTTCCCTACTGTTTTTATACGTATATATATGTATGTATGTATGTATGTATGTATGTATGTATGTATGTATGTATGTACGTATATATATGTTTTTTGTTCTCATTTCAGGATACGAATGGGTCGGATGGAAGAATGACACGCCGAACATGTTGGGCAAACCAGTCGAGATAACGTTCGAGTTCGATTACTCAAGAAACTTCACTGCCATACACCTGCACATGAACAATTATTTCACCAAGGACGTGCAGGTAATCCTGTCGATTTATATCGATCTTAATGATATTTATTTATTTTTTTTTCTTTCTTTATTGTTTCCCCTCGTTTGTCGTTCTTGACGAAAGAAAAGGAGAAATAAATAAATAAATAAATAAATAAATAATTGACTAATAAAAAGGGAAAGAAGGAAGAGAGAGAGAGAGAGAGAGAGAGAGAGAGAGAGAGAGAAGGAAATAAGGAGGAAGAATTTAGCGTTAAATTATTTCCCTTCTCTTTTGGCGAGATGAGTCGAGATAGAGTTTCAGACTCTAAACGAAGACGTTGCTTTAACTTGTCAAGCCAAACAAAGTCTTCTTTGTCTTCTCACGCTCGCTGGCATTTCACGCTTGAAACCTCCGTAGGTATTCTCCTACGCGAAGGTTTATCTCGGCGTCGGTGGAAACCAGTTTAACGGGGAACCTGTCCATTTCTCTTACATACCAGACCTGGTGTTGGAGCAAGCCCGCGAGGTTACTATAAAGCTTCACTCGCGTGCCGCTCGTTTTCTTAAGCTTCAACTATATTTCGCGGCACGTTGGATCATGCTCAGCGAGGTAATCTTCGAATCAGGTAAGAGACAACATACGTACGTCCAGGATACGAAACGTACAGATATATATATATATATATATATATATATATATATATATATATATATATATATAATAGATATTCTATTCGATAATATAAAACGGATAAAATAATATAGATAACAAGAATTGATTTATATCAAGTTAAGATTTCACAACGAATCCGATAATTGGTACGTACGATTTTATCGTCACGTTCGATCGTCAATCCCAAAATAGATAAAATATTTCGCGCTGACTCGTATATTATTGCTTTGTGAAGAAAAAAGAAATGACCCTGATAACACTCATTGCATCCGTACATTGGCTTTAAAACCGTTAGAGTATTAGAAAAATTTAATTGTATCCACCGAAAAATTATTAATTGCAAAACCCTTGATATGTGCAGTTCTCTCGGAATGGAACAACACCGACGACGAGGAGGCCAAGAACAAAAGTTCCATTGTACTAGCGACTGGCAGCCCCTATCAAAATAACGAGGGTCCGTTGCAAAGGGACGAAGTGAAGGCCACTTTTAATAAGGAGGAAAACAACGATAACGCCTGTGAGTTTTTTCTCCGGTATCAAGCATTGTTTCGCTCGGGGAAGGGAAGCGTAGGGAAGGGAAGGGAAGAAAGAAAGAAAGAAAGAAAAAAAAAAAGAAAAGAAAATATACTCTTATGCTTTATACGCGACGTTTAACAACAAGCAAATACTAACTTTAAGCTTTAACGATTACGTGTAGAGAGACAGTTCAAAGTACGTGATAAAGTATATGAGATACGTATACGCCATGGTGCTTAAAACGAAAATTGTTAGTAAAGAAAAATATTTGAAATATACTCTAAAAGCGCGTTCCTCTACTAATTGACGAAAATGATGATCGAGTTAAGTCGACTTATCGCCGTAATGAATTTCCCAATGTCAGGTCGAATAATTATTATTTTCTACTGTCGAACGATTAAATAAAATAAATAATAAAGGTTCCGTTGAAGTTGCTAAGAGGGTTTGGATATCGATTGTTACCATGGGAAATCGTTTGCAAGGGAAATCGTTTCTTTAAAAAAGATAAAAAAAAAAAAAAAACAAGAAAAAAAACACACACACACGTTTGAGAATCATTCAGCTGGTTTTCTCTCTTCTTGTTTTTTTTTTTTTTCTTTTCTTTTCTTGTTTTTTTTTTTTTTTCCCCAAGGCAGGACTAACGGAAAGGAATGAAGCCAATTAAAACGATTAATTTCTTCCTCGACTTTATTCCATGACAGTCTCTTCGGTTGTTAGTATCGGTGGCCTTCGAACTTTTAAAAGGGATAAAGAAAGGGAAGATCAAAGTTTCCCATTAATATTCTCCATCGAGTTGTTTAAAAGAGAGAATCTATATCATTTTCTTATCCTTCTTTATCAATTTCTTCCATCCTTAAGAAACTCGCAAATGGAGATAAAAAAGAGAAAGGATATAAAATGGGAATGTAATAAGTAAGAATTTTCTTATCTTAAAACTATGAGAAATAGAGGGATGGATAGATAGATAGATAGATAGATAGATAGATAGATAGATAGAGATAGATAGAGATAGAGAGAGAGAGAATAGAAACAGAATGAAAAATCAAAGTGGACCTTTTTTTTTCTCTATGCCTGCTCTTTCTATTCTTTTATTTTAAATACGACATGCCTTATGTTTCATTACACGTTGCTCCATATTTGCAACCGGGGGTAAAAGTATTCATCCATGTGATAATACGCGAGTAAAAAGCGGAAAAGTACGAGGAAGGGAAAGGGGTAAACGAGAGAAAGGAAAAGAGAGAGAGAGAGAGAGAGAGAGAGAGAGAGAGGGGGATAGAAAAAATAGAGAAAGAGGTAAGCTAGAAAAGGAGAAAAGTAACGACACGCTTTTCTCGGGCTGAGCCGAGGCGTACGTTTCGCGCTATACGTTAACAAACGACGCACTGCAAAAGCTTCAAAAGAGGCTTCGTTTCACCTACCTCCAGAGTAGTAATAACTTAAAGGGAAATGAAGTTACCAATCGCGAAAGTTCTCCTTTCTCGAAAATGCTGACGCGCTCGGGCTCATTTCTTTCTCTTTCCTTTTTTTTTTTTTTCTTCTATTTCTTTTTCGTTTTCCATTTCTTTTCATTTTTCTCTTTCTTTTTCTTTCTTTCCTTCGGCTTGGCAAGGCAAAAAGGTATGCGTTTAAGTTGAATTTCAATTTCGTTATAACCATTGGATTTTCCCATTTTTTTTTTCTTTCTTTCTTTCTCTTTCTTTTTTTTTTTTTTTCCTGCGTAAAAAGTGAATATAATAAACCTCCAATTCATTTCGTAAGTAACTATCCATGAAAGAGTCCGATCGACCGTTCCCATTTTTCCACTTATTCTTTTCTTTCTTTCTTTATTTATTTATTTATATTTTTTTAATTTGACCTTAAGTATCCCGAATAAAATTCTAATAATATTCATTTACCTGGGCGTTTAAAACTGATAGCAAGGAAAGTTCGTGTAAAACCTGAGCCGGCTTTTTATTAGCGAGGAGGAAAGAATAAAAAAAAAAAAAATTTCAATAAAGGTACGACATGAAATATGTTTAATGGAGAGTGCGAAAGAGAGAGAGAGAGAGAGAGAGAGAGAGAGAGAGAGTGAGACTAGCGTTATACTATGCTCCTGATGAAATCAGTTGGATAGACGGTACATGGGATAGGCCGAACATTTTGTAATCAGATCGATCGATCGACAAGGTGCCGCTCAAGCGGAGTATAGGTTGTGAGCCTCGCGTCCAGCACAATCATCATTATCGTCCGATCGTACATTATGCGGGTCTGCCTGTAACGATGCTTCCTAGCGTAATAGGACGCGTGGCCTTATGCGTTAGGTGACCACTTTGTGTGATGTGACGGCTTTATAAGTACGTTGGTATATACGTATAGATATATATTCGTAGAGAAATTTATGTGCCTTAACATAAACGCGGTAAATGAGATATATATAAATATATATATATGTGTGTGTGTGTGTGTGTACGTATGTATGTATGTATTTACATACACACGTATATACAATACACGTATTCAACTATCTAATAATATTATCCTAAACGTAAATTAATCTATTTATTACGATAGAAATTATTTTACAATGGACAACATATTGTATTCGTCTATCCGTACACGTTTAATTCTATTTACGTTCTTTCTACGGTCTAATTAAAATGATACGTGTCACTTGATAATAATAATTCATATATCGATTTTCGATCGGATAGCGAAGTTTATAACGAATAAGATGTGCGATTTGTTGGAAACCAATCGTAAACATGGAACTTACGTTTGATATTACAAACGAAATATATTATTTCGGCGAGAAACGATCGTATTAGTAGTTGAAAACGACAAACACGGTAAAATTTTTATGTAATTCTATTCCCCGTTATATATATATATATATATATATATATATATATATATATATATATATATATATAATAATAATAATCGTTCGTCAAAGATACGATAGTCTTTCGTTCGAACGAAGAGATATCGAATCATTATTCTTTAATTTGCCTATCTAACAATACATTGCACTTCGTTCAGTTCCAGATAAGAAACAGGAGCCTGAGACAAAACAGTTTGTCGGTTTGGTCATTGGGATATTAACGACGGTGATCATAATGTTACTGGCTGCCATCATGTTTATATTCTATCGGAATCGTAGACTGAAGGCCGCACTTGCACCATCAACGTTTTACGATCAACAAGCCGATCTCAAGGTAAAACTAACTTTTAACCTCCCATGTAACTTTTTAACTATATAATATTATTGGAAATAAACGCGCGCACACATACGTACATACGTCCTTTCGAACGTTCATCACGAAAACTAAAAGAGCTTTTCTTTCTTCGTTCGTCTCTTTCTTTTTTCTCTTTACTTCTTTTCTCTCTCTCTCTCTCTCTCTCTCTCTCTCGTTTCTTTTTCTTTTCCCTTTTCTGTTGTTTCCCCCCCCCTATTTCTTTTTCATGTTTATCACCTTATCTCTTATTGCGAGATGTTTACAAAAGTGAATATCAACTTTTGATAACTTTGTCCCGCATAAATGCGTTTGCGTTTGTGTCTATGGGAATCGAGAATGGGAACTAACGGAAAGTTTGCCCAGAGAGGAAGTCCGCACAAATAGAGAATGTCGACTGGGAATATTACTCTGGAAATACTTTTCCCGAACGGCCGTTATCACGTCCCAATATCTTACAATGAACAAACGGTAAACTAAAGTTCGCTACCGGACCGATATCGTTTCGATCTTGCAAAGGGTAAATGAATGAAACTATCTCTTATTCTCTCTCTCTCTCTCTCTCTCTCTCTCTCTCTCTCTGTCTCGATGAAAGCTGGTTAAAAAAAAAGGAGAAAAAAAATAATGAAAATAAAGAAAGCACGAACGCTTTTCACTACAAAAAGAAAGAACAAAAAAAAAAAGGAAAAGAGAAAAAGAAATATCCATATAGAGCATCCTTTCAACTTTGTTTCCACATTGTCGTACATTTAATTAATTTAAGTTGATTAGCAAGAAAGAAAGAGAGAAAGAGAGAAAAATGAGCACCCCTCACTGTCTCTCTATCTCTTTCTCTCTTTGTCCCTCTTTTTCTCTCTGCAACTACCCCTATTCCTTTTTTTTTCCATTTCACTATCCTTATCCTTCATGGAAACGTAAAACGTCAAGAGCTTGAATTAAATCTTTGAACACGCGAGGATAGTCCATGCAGTTACTTTCTCTATTACTCCAACGGCAAACTTCAAACCACCGCATATCCATGTCGTAAATTTTGTTCTAACTCGAATCCACTCAACGAGGGAGAGAATTATTAAAGACATGTCCATTTCCATTTCAGTTCTCTTTTACTATTTACGTTCATATTTGTACGCGTGTTCCCTTTTCAAGCTCGGTCATAGTGGAGGGTTTCGACGGAAAAAAAAAAAATATGTTTATAAAAATTTTCTTTCGTGCATTTGGGAATCGAGTTTTATTTATCTTAACAAAAAAAAAAAAAAAAGAAAGGAAAAAGAAGAAGAAGTAAAGAAAGGAACGAACAAGCGCGTCCGTACGCGCAATGTGAGTATTAAAAAGAATAATCCCTGCTTAACTTCTAACATTTCTTTTATATATATATATATATATATATATATTTTTTTTGATCTTAACTATCCACGAGCGGATAAATTCATTGACTAATACAACTTGCTCTTTAAAATTAATGCGATAGCATATACATACACACACACACACACATATATATATATATATATATATATATATTATATACGTACGATTTTCATTCGTTCATTTTGGTACTTTCCCCTTCGGTAAACGATAAAATGAGATATGCCCGTGTTTAAGAAATATACATCGATCGTTGTTGTCGAGTTAACGCGTTGATCGAGCCATCGAGGCAAAATGATCGGCCATAAGAGGTCAGGAAGTCTCAGTACGGGACTTTTAGATAGCCTTAACGGAGAAAGAAGGGACGTGTAAGATAAGTACATGAGGGACCAACAGGAGTCGCTCCAACGCGAGCGTGAGCATGTAGTTACAGAGTACAGGAGTATAAAAAGGAAGAAAAAGAAAAATCGACGTTGGGTGAGACGTTTGAACGAAGAAAGAGAGAGAGAGAGAGAGAGAGTGAAAGAGAGAGAGAGAGAGAGAGAGAGAGACTCTCGCATAGAATCCCAATGGCTAAGTGGTTATCTTATCTTAACGGTGTGCCGTGGCATCTCACCAAGCTGATTCCTTCGACGCTCCTCCTAAAACGGAAATTAACAACCCCCTTAGACTCTTCCACCCTTCGGCATTGCTGCTTCTGACGGTCCTTGCCTAAGGCCTAACTTTAAAGTACCATATCAATATCAATGGATATTACCTTGCGAATATCGTTTGAACGTATTAAAGAGGTAAAACAAAACAAAAACAAAAATAGGGGAAAAAAAAATGGAAACTTTAAACTTTACCACGAAAATTTTAATCGGCTCTACGTACGAGAATCTAGGAAGAAATGAGACGAGTAACGATTTATTCTATGATAATGCGTATTGTATTTTCTAATTGTATCGAACTAACACGATAAAATTTATCGATAGAAATTTGGATTATTTGAAAAAAAAAACTAAAGGAGAGAGAGAGAGAGAGAGAGAGAGAGAGAGAATTACACCAGCGTTGGCGGATAATTAAAAAAGAGAGATAATAAACCTTGCGCTCTTCGAAGATCCTATTAAAGGTATCGAAATATCAGTGTCAATGGCGGACTCGCGAAAGACTCGCAAGAAAGAAGAAGAAGAAGAGGAGGAGGAGGAGGAAGAAGAAAGAGAGGAAAAGAAGAGAAAAGAAAGAAAGGAAAAAAAAAAGACAAAAAGTAGCAAAAAGAAGAAGGCAGAAAGGAAGAAAAGAAAAGGAAAAGAAAGGGAAGGAAAGGAAAAAAAAAAGGAATGAGAATAACAAGTCTCTCGAGAGAGATACCGTGGGAACTAATTAGCCGTACCTCGTCATCGTCCTATCCCTTAGGGATCATTCGTTGTAATAAAACAGCTAATTTCCGAAGTCCCTCCATCTTTTTTTCAATTTTCTTTTTTTTTCGCGTACTCGTCTCTCTTTTTCTCCCTCTTTTTTTCCCCTATTTTTCTTCTCTTCTTTTTATAGCCCCTTCTACTTCTCCCTTTATCTCGAGCTCGTGCACGTTTCGTCGCGAGAACGAAGAGAGAGAGAGAGAGAGAGAGAGAGAGAGAGAGAGAGAGTGACGTGGCGGATAAAAATCTTTATTGTCCGATCGTTCAATTTTTTTCTTTTAGCCATGTTCGCGTTTAGGAACAACGCTGGTGCTTAGAATCGGCACGACGGATCTTCCTTCTGAATGAGAATGCATTCTTCGAGTATATAAATATGCACGATTGAGTGCAATCAATCCCTCCATCTCACCCCCATGTACAGGTAGAGGTGGGATGGAGGGAGGGGAGAAATCGAAAAAGACAAAAAGACGGATTCTTTTTTTTCCGACTCTTCCAACAACCCGAATTTTTTCAAACGATACCGCGATTACGTTTCTCCCCTCGCGTCCCTTTCTCTTTGAAATTTTTCTCCCTGCTTTTCGCTTTGTTTTTATTTATCTATTTATCCTTTTCTTTCCTTTTTTTTTCCCCCTTTTAATTTTATCCACTTCTTTTCTCCTCGTCTTTTTTTTTTCCTTTTTTTTTTCTTTTTTTTTTTATCTTCCTTTTATTTCGTTCGCACGGTAATAAAGGTCCCAGGCTTTCTAAAAAAAGAAAAGCAACAAAAAAAAACGTGTTTAAATTAATACGCCCGTGGAGGCAGCAGGAATCTCGCTTTATCGGATCGTTTATTCATTATAAGCGCGAAACGAAGAGACCCGATCATCGGTTACCGATATTCCTGCAAAGTAATATTCCGTGTTGTTTGTATCCTTTTGTACATCGATATAATTCGTTCCTGCTCTCGGAGAAAAACTTGAAGCGCTCATTTATATATATATATAAATATATATATATATATATATGTTCCTTTTTTATTCGGTTCTCTTCTTTTCTCTATTTTCTTTCGTTTTTATTTCCTTTTTCTTTGTTTCCTCTTTCTCTCTCTCTCTCTCTCTCTCTCTCTCTCTCTCCCTTTTTCTTTTTTTTATTTGTTGCTTTGCTTTTCGAAAGACATATATATATATATATATATATATATATATATATATATATATATATGTATATATATATGTATGCTCGAAATAAAACCGTTTGTCGGATGACACGCGATATAACGCGACGCGACCTACATCAGCCACAAATGGAAACGTTTTTATTATAAATGGGCCAGTGAAGAGAGCTGGAGTAGGGAATGGCGGAGATTAGCGGAGAGTTTTACGTTCGAATACATGACACGCAGCTGTAGTATTCATCTTTCTCTCTCTCTCCCTCTCTCTCTTTCTTTCGGGTGAACTCACATGAACATACAAGCCCAAACTCTGTCTCTGTCTGTCTGTTTCTCTCTCTCTCTCTCTCTTTCTCTCTCTTTATTTATCTATCTATCTATCTATCTATCTATGTATCTACCTCTCTCTCTCTCTCTATTTATCTCCCTACATCTCTCTCTCTCTCTCTCTCTCTCTCTCTCTGTCTATCTATCTATCTCTTTCTCTTTCTGCCCGTTCCTCCTCGTCGATTGACCCAATAAATACGCGCGGATGGATTTGTACGAAACGACATGAACGAGTGAACCGAATGAACGGATAAATCTTACGTTGAGAGATTTTACGACCATTATATGTAGGCACATACATATATCGTATCAATTTTGTTCGTTGCATTCGTGAAAACTTGTGAAAGGTCAACCCTTTGCTTCAATTTTAAAAATAAGAACTACGAAAAGAAAAGGAACAAAATATAAGCGAATATTTAGTCCGTATAATTGTTACATGTGATCTGACGTTGGACGTTCGATTTTTACACACACACATACATATATGTATCGATTTATTGTAAAATTATAATTTGTATTCCATATCCGAGTTTATTCTCTTAACATCAATATGTATCAATGAACATACGACAATTCTTTTTTAAAAATATCACTGTCCCGCATGTGGCCCGTGAATCCACACACGTGCAGTTATATACGTTTCTTGCATAAAACATATTTTGTCTCTTATTCTGATATGCGAAACTGTAACGAGCGGTCAAAAAAAAAAAAAAAGAAAAAGAAGGAAAAGAAAATAGAAAAAAGAAAGAGGGTGGAAAAAAGAAAGAAAGAGGATAAACAAACCGAAAGAACAAAAAATTATATTTACACGGAAATTACATAGATCGTAACGTGGTGCCGAACACGTGTATTCCTAACGACGTTGTTCGCATAAAAGAAAAAAAGAAAAAGAAAAAAAAGCAAAAGTAGAAAAAACAAGGAAGGAAACGAAAACTAAAGAAGGTAAAAAAAAAATTATGCAAACGAACAATCCACGTGTTCGATATACACATCGAAATAAAAATTAAAAGTCGTTGCAGCTTTGACCGGGACGAAGTGGGATGGAAGGGGGGAAAAGGGTGATTCGGCATAGTCGTTAGGAAAATATTGACTGTAACAGTTCGCTCAGAGATTCAAACTTATTAGCGATCGATACGACATCGATTTGTCGTTAATCGGTCATATCGAAATGAGAAGCTTGAATATGCGATATCACACGCTAGTTTTTCAAACGATTTTAGCGAACGATAATCGTACCGATCAGACAGCTCGAACACTTAATCCAAACGCTAATCGGTCAGACGGTATTGGCGTTAAGTAGTCACAGATACTCCGGTGACAAATATCTCTCTATAAATTGATTCCCGTATTAACGTAATAAATTGAAATTAATTTGTATTCGTCTATCATCTTTATCCAATGTAATTGATATATACATGGATATATATATATATATATATATATATATATATATATATATTCATATATTCGTTTTAATTCGTCGTTAAACACGTATAGATATTTACAATAAAATTCAAAGATATATTTTTTTTTTTGATATTACGAAATATCGTGTAATCGCGAATTACGTTAATTAATTTTTCATAAAATTTTATTTAAGCTACAATTCAATTATTATTCCAACATGGAATAGCGTGTAACAATGATATCACGCTTTGTGACACGTACCTACTTATATTCGCTTACATAAATCCAGGTTATTCGCATCTTGAAATAAAACATAGAGAGAGAGAAAGAGAGAGAGAGAGAGAGAGAGATACAGACAGACAGACAGACAGACAGACAGACAGACAGAGAGAGAGAGAGAGACAGAGAGAAACAGAAAGAGAGATAGACATGTAGATAAACAAACTTGACGTTGCGAGGGAAAACCACAAAGTGATTTGATCTAGCCGGGAAACATTTAATCGACACTTTGATGAAATCATTTCTAAAGAAAGACAGGAGAGTGATATGGTGTATATCAAAAGGTAATCTTGAACACTATACACACACATATATACATACATACATACATACATACATACATACATACATATATATATATATATATATATATATATATATCGATTATTGAAACGAATATCAATAAATAATCACACTCTAGTCAATATCACGAAATATTGCTCTCTCTCTCTCTCTCTCTCTCTCATTCCCTCTCCCTTTCCCTCTGTCTCTTTGTCGTGATGAATTTAATCCGGAGATGAATCGATAGCGCAGCTTCGAGCCCGTGGAGTTAGAGGTACGAGAGTCGTTGGATGTAGAATATCTATGGGCCGATATAACGCCGTGTGAGTTGGTCCTCGCATCGTCTCTCTGTTTCCATTTCATCGGCTATGAATATTCTGCATTAGAAAGAGAAAGTCACACACACAGAGAGAGAGAGAGAGAGAGAGAGAGAGAGAGAGAGAGAGAGAGAGAGAGAGAGCAACATTTCGAGTATGAGTACGAGCATGAGTATTAGTATGAATACGAATACGAATACGAATACGAATACGAGGAATGGTTTCTAGGAGCGTATCGCTTTTAACCATAGGTCCCGATATACCACTATACGTATTCTATGTGTGTGCATAAATGTCAGATGCATTAACGATAACGCTTGATATTCGACCGCAGGTTTCAGTACAGGAAGAGAGCGAGGACAAGGGACCAATTTGCCCCCCTCTACCGGCCCAATACCATCCCTCTGCTTATAACACGACGACGCAGCTTCACGAGACCATCGGCAATTACACAGGTTAGCGTCCACGTTAACTTCATAGAAACCTTCGTAACACCTATTCAAGATTTATTTGGATTTCTCTTCTCCATTTTCTTTTTCTTTTCCTTCTTTCTTTCTTTCTTTCTTTCTTTCTTTCACTTTCTCTTTCTCATTCTTTTTATTTTCTCATTTTATTTCCCCCTCGAACGCGCCATGCCACGATCATCGCGATATTGACGTAGATTTTTGTTATCGCGCAAAAGTACACGTCGGGGAAAAATTTCCCGATACCTTTTTTTGCTATTTTCGACTCTATTATATCGTAAATCATTAGGGAAAAGAAACAAAAAATAGTTCGAGGAGATCTTGTAACGAAACGGCAAATGCTAACGTTTCGAAAAAGAGAAAAGGGTGGTATAGACAATTTCTCGTTTTATCGTGGAAATAGAGAGAGAGCGAGAGAGAGAGAGAGAGAGAGAGAGAGAGGGAGGGAGAGAGAGAGAGAGAGGAAGTCTTCGAAACTGCTTTTGATTTTCCCTACTCGCTATATCGACTCTCTCGTGGTTCGCTTCGTCGGCGATATTCGATAGTTTCGTACTGCTATATCCCCAAAACTCAACGAGGGAGATTCCGTGGTGGATTGCCGGACCACCGTATTCGAATGACACAGTTTCGAAAGCGTCCTCCTAACTATTTCGTTCTCCGCGAAATGGCGTTTCCCTTTCATACATTTCACAATAGTGATAGAGCCCTTCCACGCTCTTCACCTTATTCGAAAACAACATTTATATATATATATATATATATATATATATATATATATATATATATATTTCTTAGCCGGTTATATTATGGAAGAAAATTCGTAAGTTAGAAAACTTTGAAAAATTTACTTTCCAAACTGTTCGTGATTTCATCTCCTTCAACCATTTTCATGTATATAACCTCGTTTCTTTTTTTTTTTTCTTTTTTTTTTTTGTGATAAATAGATTTCGATTTAAAGTATAAGGAAAAGATTTCGAAGTTGGACATAAAGGGTGAGTTTATCGTACATATTCTATGCGAATCTATAAAATTTATTATAAGTGTGACAAAAAATATATATAAATGTTATACATATTCTATTTGTATCTATATAGAAAATATTCGAATATATTTTTGAAAAACATTGAAAGCAATTTTATCATATATATATATATATATATATATATATATATATATATATATATATATATATATATATATATACGTATAGAAGAATAAAAGAAAAGAGATCGACGTTCGACTACATGAGAGCGATACTTTAAATGAAACGCTTGAAGAACGATAAACGCTTGTTCGCAAATTCTTAAAACCATTCTCCATATCGTGCCATGAATAAATGTTTATCGTTTTAATGTCCCACCATTATCGTAAAATTATTGTTCAGGTGTTACCGAGGTGCAACCGGTCGTTCCACTCTTACTGAATACACCGATCGAGCAGCTTGCAAGGCCAATCCCAACGGTTCAAGAATATCCAGCCAATAATCCACCACCTATACCACCCCCACCGGAAAAGTATTATGCCAGTACGGAGATCTGTAAGGTGAGCTTTAAAAAACGCTGGTTAGACACGCGATCGACACGATCTAGGACTCTTAGAGGGGCATTAATACGGCCAACCACTCGTAGGGGAGAAAAGCCCCTGTATGTACTCGCGTTAGAACGTTAGAATACAGGAAAAAGGGAGCTTCGTGCTCTATGCTTTGAGAGAAAGTTTGTGATATCGGAGCGTAAGGATCGTTCTCACGACGTTAATCTTCGAGGTTTTTCCTTCTTTTGATCCGTTAAAATTTCTCCTTCGTAATATCTTTATTTTTACCGCGCATAAAACCTGAAAAGGAATGAAACTCTAAAGGATATATACTCGTATATATACATACTTATATATATATATATATATATATATATATATATATATATATATATATATATGGTGAGAACTTTCTTACCCTTTTTCCTATGTCGGAGAATCGAAGTCGAATAAAAAAAAAGTTTTTGGAACTTGGTACGATTTGCGCGACGGGGATATTTTATTATTTAATTTTAGTTCGTGGCGTTTACGAGACGCTACGGATTTTCGTCCTTACGACATCCTCCGTCGTCGATCAAAAATATAACGAATTCGACAGATAACTTTTTCCATTTTCCAAAACTTCGATTCGAGCGAAATTGAAACAAAAAAAAAAAAAAAGATAGAAAATAAAAGAAAAGAAAAGAGGGGGAAAAAGGGAATGTTTAACCCGCGATAACGTCGTGAAAAAGTAATGGGATGTAATTGGATTTTGGGACAAAATTATGCGTATGCATTTATGTACGTTCCGCTTTCTGTTTGGAATAGGTTACGTTTTCTATTCCTGATTCTATTTTCCATTGATATTGCAGAGTCCTTTACCACCTTTACCACCGTCCCCAACACCAAGCACACCGGCAGCCATGAGTGCGAAAGCGTCGAGTAGCCTGACGAGTTACAGTGCCGAGGACACACTTACCGAGGAAGAGGATGAAACGGCAGAGTGCATCCTGGACTTCCCACGGGAGAAGCTCAACATCGTCGAGAATCTCGGATGTGGATACTTCGGTGACGTACATCTTTGCGAGGTCGACAGGTTTCCCGGATACGATGACGTCTTCAGGAACACCGACAGCGACCTAGTCGTCGTTAAATCTTTGAAGCCAGGATCGTCAAACGCTCTTAGGTGAGTCGACCTAACCGTATACGTGCATGCATACGTATACGCGGTGTCTATGTACTACGAGCTATCTTTCTAACCTTATCGAATTGTTATCAAGACCTTTCTTTTTTTATTCTTCTCGTCTTCGAGACATCAAAATCGAATCAAATTACGTTCAAAACGATCGATAATAATCGCGAAGGACGACGGATATGATCTGATAAAGAATAAACGATATAGACCATCGTCAAAATTGGTGTCCCTAATTAATCATGAGAAAAAGTAAAAAAGAAAAAAAAAAGACATATATATATATATATATAATATATCGGAATCTTTACTATCTTCTAAACATCATTCACAAATTTCATTATCGACGTGAAATCCCATTGACTGGTAGACCCATAGACGATCGCCAGATCTGAAACGAACCGAAAAGTACATTTCGTTGGATAAAATCAACGGCCCGTTATCGACGGCGTAGAAAAGGATCAGGAATCGAGTAGTCGTATGTCGAAGCTCGCTTTTATCAGCCACGAAACGTTTTATCGTTCACAGAGCAAGGGTACAAGCTCGCATAGGGTTGGATGGTTAGGGGTTTGAACGGTTAGACTGTACGCCAAGTTCGTTCGTTCGTTCATTCGCTCGCTTGCTCGTTCGTTTTATTTTCTCGCACGACATAGTTTCATCGGGGAGCAATTCGATGAAAGGAAAAAGAAACAGACTGAGCGAGAGAGAAAAGTAAAAAGGGAAAGAGAAAGACGGTGACAGAGAGGAAGAGAGAAAGAGAGAAAGAAAGAAAGAAAAAAGAATAGAAATGCAAAGATAAAACGCAAATGAATGTTCAATCGTGTCAATAAATCCGACTGATACACTTTTTTCAAATGCCTGACTCTACCCATCAAGACTGACCGTCGTCGTTCTCGTCGTCGTCAAAATTTTCGCATGGTACGGAATCGTGCACTCGATTGCCTTTATTATATTCCACATTGTTCGGCTGCACGATTGTGGGGAAATAAAAAAAGAGAAAAAGAGAGAATAAAAAAGATTGGAAAAAAGAAAATGAGAGGAAAGAGAGGAAAATAGGAGTGGGGAGGGGGATTTCAGGGGGTCCGGATAAAATTCTTTTAACTCCGAACGCTCTCGATGTTCCATAATCATTTTTGACGATGTATTACCTCCCTTCCAATTGTTTTTTCTCTCTTTTTTTCTTCTCTCTCTCTCTCTCTCTCTCTCTCTCTCTCTCTCTCTCTCTCTCTTCGTCCGAAGATAATGAAATCATTCGTACGGTAACGATTGATCGGCTCGAACGATCGGCTTGATTCGGTTCGCCAGAACGATAATTATGCATTTTCGTTGATTAACAACGCGCCTAGATAGAATTTCATGGATGCCTCGTCGGAGAGCGTAGAACGTTTGAACGGTATGTCATAAACTATGAGAACGTCACGATTATTGTGCCTATGCACGGATGCGTAGTATAACTCGGCGCCATTCCTGGTATTCCACGTGTGACCGCGAAGCAGCTTAAGCTCGCCTTCGATCCTCCTTCGTAGTTCCAACGAAGGAGGATCCTACCAATCGCATTCATTTATTATTTCTAAATGGTAATAGAATCCTTAGCGACCATGTATGTATGTATGTTGATATACGCGCCCGTGTGTGTGTGTATTAATTCGACTTAAACTTTCATTTGAACGAAGCTACATTTTTAACTCTTTCTTTCTGTTTTTGTTTTCCTTTTTTTTATAAAATTAACGTAAACAAATTGTTGAACAGCGTAAAAAGAAAAAAAACCAACGAAAGATCGACGTTTTAACAAATTTTTGGTCATCTCTGAATCACAACAGTAACGTGAAAATACGTGCCTGCGTGTGTCTGTCTGTCTGTCTGTCTGTGTGGGTGTGTGTGTGTGTGTGTGTGCGTGTGTACAAAATAATTTAGTCGAATCGCACTTTTATTTCGACGCGGCTACGTTTAATTCATTAGTTTTTTATTGTATTTTTTGTATCAAAATCGTCGTAAAATACTTTTGACCAGCGAAAATAAAACGAAAAATTGATATTTTGATTAATTTTTAATCATCCCTCATCGTCGCCCGTCTGCGTATTCAAAATTATTTAGTCGAATCGCACTTTTATCTCGACGCGGCTGCATTTAATCTCTATTTCTCTCTCTCTCTCTCTCTCTCTCTCTCTCTCTCTCTCTCTTTTTCTTTCTTTCTCGTTTCACTTTTTCAAAATTGTTGTAAAAATATTTTTATCCGGTAAAAAAATAAAAAGGAATAAAAAAATAGAAAAAAAAGGAACGCGTAATCGAGCTTTCGCTTTATCATATATACATATGTCTTGTTATTTATATTAATTCTTTTTTCTTTCGTCTCGTCGATAAAAAAAAAAAAAAAAAAATCAATCGACGACAGGAGCACATCGCGTTGATATTCTTGTATCTGTCGGATAAAAACTCGCAATAACGTCGATATAAATTTTCATGGTATACTCGATGGATATAAAACTTGATAAAAAAAAAAAATAAATAAATAAAACAAACAAACAAACAAAAAAAGATAGGGACACTATATAAAGACATAACTGCTGAACGTAACTGTATATTTTACAGGATAGAATTTCAACAGGAGGCAAAGAGGCTGGCACGTCTCAACGATCGAAACGTCGGCCGGCTACTTGGTGCAAGTCTTGAGAACGATCCCATGTGTATCGTATTGGAAAATGGCGCGTATGGGGATTTGAATCAGTATCTCCAGAGTCACATTGCCGAAACTTCGACCGTGCACACTGCCAAGACCCTAAGGTAATATATATATATATATATATATATAATATTATAGATATGTTATATCGTTAAAAGGTGAAACAAAATTATTACCTATTGGTAGGAAGAATAAAAATGAAGAAAAAAAAAAACAAAGAAAGAAAAAAATTCGCACGGACGAAACAAAGGATCGTTACGAACAAAGAAGGGAACTTAATTACGTGCTTTTCTTTTCTCTTTATTTTTTTTTTTTCTTTTTCTTTTCTTTTCTTAATCATGCTTTTCAATAGAAAAACAAACAATTTCAAAAGTTACTTCTCATTTGTTCTATCACGTTACAAAGGATAAATGCTAAATAATAGATACGTAACCAGTTTCAATACTAATAACGACCTTTAACTAGCTCGTTAATGGATGCAAAAGGTTTTGAATTATGGTATCAGAAAAGTTGGTGGGACATTCGATTCCACACAGCAATTGGGAATAGTTTCCCGGGAATATATACCCATGGCGAGTTCGCCCGTTATCGAACAATTAGCATCGTTTAATGGACAAGTCGTTATTGTGCTTGCCCGCTCACACCGATTCCCGTACATCGATAGCATTGAAAATCATTAGATGCTCTATATTCTCTCAGTTGTATCGTTGCGATGCATTCATAACTTTGGTCGATTTACTAAAACGATTTTTATCAATTGGCTCACATTTGGCGTCAGTTTCCTCTTCAAATATGTTCGGATATTACACACACACACACACACACACACACACATATATATAAATATATTCTTTTTTTTTTTTTTTTGTTAAAATCATGCTGTTATATGGATACATATACATACACGTATGTATACGACAACATGGTTTTAGTAAAATTTAATGCTGTGTACGACGCACAGCCTATATATTTTCTGTAAATCAGCTTAAATCTGATTCTCACATCTCACGCATTATAATTCGCGAAGTGTATATTGACGCGAACAATATTGAAAAATAACAAACAGTCAGATTATTCTCCTCTTTATTTTATCATTCGGACTGAATGGATTAAAAGAAAAATAAAAAAAAAGAAAATAAAAGAGGAACAAGAATAAATAAAAAAAAGAACATGTACGAAGAGAGAGAGAGAGAGAGAGACAGACAGACAGACAGACAGAGAGAGAGAGAGAGAGAGAGAGAGAGAGAGACCGCTAATCTGCGACGAGTCTCTCGCTTTTACTGGTCAAACGAGATCGGAAATAATATCGACAGAAAATTTCGTGACATCGGTCGAGGATACTTCGTCAATTGTACGAGTGGAGTGTGACGTCGAACTATTTTATAATAAAGCGACATTATTTTCAATTATCTCGCTCGAGGGCGAGTAATGGAACAAAGGAGCGAAAACGAAAAAAAAAACAAAAAACGGAACGAAACGACCAAAAAGGAAGGAACAAAAAAAAGGAGAGAGAGAGAGGGAGAAAGGGAAAAAAGAAGAGGGAAGAGGGCAGAGGGGGTGGGGGTAAAATACGTGAAAAGTAGAAAGAGCGTGAAGTGCTACGGGAGTCGAATTCGAGAGTACTCGAAAGATACGCGAAATCGGCTGAAAATGAGAGGTGAGCGATAGAGAGGGATCGTTTGGTGCACGTGACAGTTGTCGACGAGACAACACGGGCATTTTTTTTTTCTTTTTTTTTTTTTTCCTCTTTTTGGAATTCGTGCGTTCACGGATTTTCCGAACAAGTTTCTCTCTCTCTCTCTCTCTCTCTCTCTCTCTCTCTCGTCGTTCGACATACGTTCGTAGGTATTTACCTAAACACATATAATGTATTACGAATTGTTTCTACATCATAGTACATACATATGGTATCTACGTTACGTCCTTTCGATACGAACGAATTTGACACAAAGGTGACGATTGTTTAACATCGAGGAAAAAAAGGAAAACAAAAATTATATTTCATTCCATCGCCTAATGCCATTGATATATTACTATCGTGTTTAACGTGGTCCGTCGACGTGAAAAGTTATAATATATAATCGTTAAAGCGTCGCGTCTCTAAAATAAACCGGTTTTGGTTAATTCAAGTAAACCAAATGCCATCGCGATAGAAGACGTTCTTCATCTGTCGAGAGATACATCATATTAATCCCTGTGGCGTTTCACACCCGACAAGTTCAGCGTTCAACTGCTACTAAACTTTGTTTCGAATGTAATAAGAAAGACAATTAATCTAACCATTAGAATGTTACGGCGTTGTACGTATAGTACTAAAACATAGACAATGTTCATAATAATCATAATCTAGAAGAGAATGACAACTATCTATCTATCTATCTATTTAATCTATCCATCTATCTATCTATATATATATATATATATATATATATATATATATATATATTTATCTATCTATCTATCTCTCTCTATCCATTCAACGGCCCACCAATGCCTGTCCGTGTATATCGTTAGCGTATATCCGCAATATAACCGATGCAAACGACTTAACCTTATACATAGTTTCTCATGGCAAACTCAATGGACGCCAACCGCTTGTTCTTCGTGTTCCAGTTTCGGCACGTTGGTTTACATGGCCACACAAATAGCATCTGGCATGAAGTACTTGGAGGAAATGGACTTCGTGCATCGGGACCTAGCCACAAGGTAACGACACCATACACTCTCGCGAGATTGTTCGAACAAACCACCCCATCCCCCTCCGCGTACAAACACGCCCCCTCCTCATTTGTCTTCTCCTTCGCCTTTTAATTTCATCCTCGAAAATGACCCAATCTCCCCCCTCCCCCTCCCCCTCCTCCCGAACCCCACCCCGGTTGATCTAATGGAAGATCGGCTAACGAACCTAACGTTTAAGCCAACGGGAAATTAGTTAGGTTCACGTTTCTTCGACCCTCTTCCTATTTTCAACCCTTTCGGTCCTTAAGGTCGCATCAAGACTCGGAGAGCTGCCAGGCTGCGACTGCGTCATTAAATTCAAGAAAAGGGTGTGGGTGGCGTATCCGTCGACGTCCGAAGTCGACGTCACGTGTTCGAATTATTAACTCCGATCATAAACCTCGATCGTAATGTCCTCGCCGGTAGAAACTTCCCTACGATATTAATACGAGTACTTACATTCTTGGCTTAATACTAAACTCGAGATATCATAATAATAAGGTATAATAATAAGGTATACCATTTAGAATCTTTCATTTTGTAGGGAACTTAATTATCGAAAGAAATTTATTAAGTTTATTAATTTTGTTACGGCCTGGGGAGCGTTATTATTTTCTTCGTTATTGATTTCTTTCTTTTCTTTCTTTCTTTCTTTTCTCCTTTGCCCTCCTTTTCTTTAGTTGTTTAAATTCATCCCGAAAATATATTTAATATATATATATATATATATATATATATATATATATATATATATATATGTTGAAATTATATTAAGTTAGAATTAATTTGGTTTTGAGATATGAACAAAGGAACAAACACGTCTTAATGCAATGAACGTCTTATGGCTTCTCCCTCGACAAAGTGTTCTCGTATTAAACAAAACAAAATCTCAAAACGTGGAAT
>OU964972.1:5886008-5901008 GCA_918808275.2 Dolichovespula sylvestris
CGAAGTATATGACCTTACTATTATTATTATTATTATTATTATTATTATTATTATTATTATTATTATTATTATTATTATTATTATTATTATTATCATCATTATTATTAACATTATCATCATTATTATTAACATTATTCTCATTAATAGAAATATATATAATATATATATATATATATAGACTATAATTATTACGATTATATATACGTATATATATATTATATATGTGTATAGCGTTTTATATATATATATATATATATATATATATATATATACATACATATATATACATATATATGATGTTAATGATCTCGATAACTATTAAAACGTAAGTAATTTAAAAACGATTAGATACTAAGTGTTATCATATACTGCTCTATAATTGTTGAAGAAAGATAAGGAGGTTGGGGAGGAGTCGATGAGGTTAAAAAAAAAAAATAAAGAAAAAAGAAAATAAAGAAACAAAAAAAAAGGACAAAAAAGTATAGACCAAAAAAAAGCAACAAAAGGAAAAACGACAAAAAAAAAGGAAGAGAAGAAAAAAAGAAACCGGAGAGATAAACTTAGCGATGCGTTTGAAAGAGATACGATATTGTGAGGACGTTATACGCACAGATATTTCTTCCTAATTACGAACCGATTCAGTGTGTTTTCTCATTGAATTCGATACTTACGTGTGTATATAATATTACATATGTATGTATGTATGTATGTATGCAAGTGTGTATGTACGTATGCGTGCGTGCGCGCGTGTGTGTGTATACGTGTTCGCAAAAATTCCATAATTAATAATCACGAACAACCCAGTTGGTAAGGTTGATAAGGTTTAGCATGTACGCTTAATTATAGAAAACAAAATGGAGAGATACTCCGTCATTATCCAGGTATAATTTTTTCGGATAATCGAAATTAAGAATGAAAATCGATTGGTTGTGCATGAACGATTTTAAAAGTGTGTATAATACACGCGAACATTCCCAGAAATAAGACGTAAGAGTAATGCCAACGCTCTCTCTTCCTATTTTCTATCTCTTTCTCTCTCTTTTACCCTTTCTCTCTCTCTCTCTCTCTCTCTCTCTCTCTCTCTCTCTCTTTCTCTCTGTTTCTCTCGTAGAGAAAGACTTTATACGATTTGTAATAAACGAAATAACGCTCGCGCGATATACTCGCGTGATTTAATACGAACTATAATTTGATCAGGTACGTAGCTTTATAAAGTTATAACACTTGCCGTTCAACAAGGAAAATATATATATTTAATGTATCTACACATAAATATATTTTCCGCAACGACTGGACGAGTTAAACGTAAAATCGCTAAACGACGTATGAACATAATTAATCGCAATTTTCATCGGTAACGTTCGAAATGGGTTTCGAAAAAAGGATCGCCTGTTATTTTCTCTCTCTCTCTCTCTCTCTCTCTCTCTTTCTCCTCTCACTTCTATTTCCCTTTATTTTTGTTCTTACTATTTATTTTTGTTTCTTTATTTCCCCTCGAGCCCAACCCCCTCACCTTTTCGAATTTTCACTTTAAACGAAACGAACGCGAAAAATGGGATTCCCTTGGATCCAATTGTGCCTCCGCGATTTTTATTTTGTCAATTTTCTTTTACGATAGGTAATTTTTAATGTTACGTTGGAATTTAAAATCGAAAATAAAAAAAAAAAAAAAAAAAGCAATTAACTAGGTACTCGCTTACCGTAAGGCCAGTTGGCGAACGATAATTTTTTTTTTTTTTCTTTTCCTTTTCGAATCCCGTTACGTTCGATATAAACAAAACGAAATTTAATATTCGTCGTCGGGCGCATACGACGACGCGCATGCATTGTTTAACGTAAACGAAAGATGATACGCAGGACAATTCTTTCGAACGATCGAACTTCGAATTTTCCTGTGCGTTTGAAAAAAAAAAAAAAGAAAAGAGAGAAAAGAGAAAAAGAAAGAAAAAAAAATCATCGAAAGCTCACGCGCGCGTGGTGGTACGTCGGGTCTATTTTAAAGAGATACGCGAATGGAGGTCGATGCGGGTCGCAATGAGCCGTGAACTCGTTTTTTGAAAATAGCGGAACGCCGGTGGAATTTTGTTTTTTCTTTTTCCTTTCTTTTTTGTTTTTTTTTTTTGTATTCGGTCATCTCTCATCGAAAATATGCGGAATCGCGCGCGACGAACGCTGAAATTCACATCCGTTCGGCACGTAACCCGGGTTAATCAATTTATTACGACCTTTTTCCTTTTTTTCTTTTCTCTTATTCCTCCTCCTCCCCCTCCTCCTCCTCCTCCTTTTCTTTTTTTTTTCTCTTTCTATCTTCTCGCCGCTTTTTATTCCTCGCCGTTTCTTTTTCTCTCTCGTTTCGCTTCTCCATCCACGTTTTCCTCTTTTCTTTCTGTCTTTCTCTCTCTCTCTCTCTCTCTCTCTCTCTCTCTCTCTTTCTTTTTAAATATAAATTATATCAGATTTTTCGCATAACACGTTATACAATAATTATCAATTATAACGGGAAAGAGAAAATTCGTGCCACGGAGCTGCGCGAAGAATTCCATTGTAAATATTAGAGAGAGAGAGAGAGAGAGAGAGAGAGAGAGAGAGAGAGAGAGAGAGAGAGAAGCGGCAGCGGATTTTGGTGGGTGCGGAGGAGGGGAGGGGAGGGAAGTAAAAAAAAATTAATATGGAGTTAAAAAATTAATATGGAGGTACGTCTCGTTGGGTTGGACGATCGAACAGGTAATAAAAAAAAAAAGAAAAGAAAAGAAAAATGAAAAAAGAAAAAAGAGAAAGGAAAAAAGAATACACAAAATAAGAAGAGAAAGACGAGACAAATGAAAAAAAAAAAAAAAAAAAAAAAAAAACAAGAAACAAAACAAAAAAATGGAAAGAGCTTTCGCGCAGCTGCGGCGACCGTTCCCGTGCGCACGTACGCATTTACGAGAAGGAAGGATTTTAGGATCCGACGGCGAGGTCAAAAAACATTTTTTATTTTTTTCGTTCGATAATAAGGGCAAATCCACCTCCACCTCCACGTCCACCTCCTCCACCCCATCCCTCTCCCACCCGGTGGTAGTACTGTACTATACTGAAGGAAAGGAGGAGGCACATGTTAGGGAAGACACGTGTGCAATCTCCGCGTGCAAATATGAACGGCGAGATGGGTTGTAAATATAAGCCGGACGCGTTACGGAAGAACCACAAGGGTTAACCCCATGTGTTGTCTATTGTTATCATATCGGCTGCATATCGATTATTGTATGCGATAAACGGAAGAACCTCGTGTAAATGTCAACGCTATCGTGTATTTAATACGTTTGTACATAGCGATTCGTTTTCAATAAATACTCAACGCTTTGACTTTTGTCGAGCAATTTATATGGTCTTGCCCGTAACAAAAACGTTTCATATCGATAACATCGTGCTACGTGAAGTGTTTTCGAATACGAATTAAAAAGAAAAAGAAAAAGAAAGTACCCTAAAAGTACCTACTAGCATGGAAGAAAGGGATGAGAACGCGAATGAACCAGAGATACCAACGAAGGGACCGAAGGATACGACAAAGGGAAGGTTTGTATGTACTTACGTACGTATCGTATCGTATGCATGTACAATGTGTATAAATTAGGTGTGTGTGTGTGTATAACGAAATGGTCAAAATTATATCGCTTTTCGCATGGATACGCTTGATGTAAGAGAAGTTGACCACCACCGACCCGATTACCTTCATTTTAATTTCCCGCACGTACTATTACCTCCATTTGTTCAATTTTTTGTTGTTGTCCCTCTTATTGTACATACAAACCTCCTCTTCTTCTTCCTTTTTTTTTTTTTTTTTTAAAGTTAACGATAAATAATCCGTACTCAACGTATCATTCATACTTCTTGCGATCGCACCCCTTTACTTTTCATTCTTTTCTTTTCTTTTCTACTCTTCTCTTCTCTTCCCTTTACTTTTCTTTTCTTTTCCTTTTATATTTTTTTTTCCTTTCCCCACCGCTCTCATTCTTCATTCTCACTCCTTTCCATTTCACCCCGAGGCTGTCTGGACCTTTTTAAAAGTAACCTCATTTCTACCTTTGTCATTCTTTCTTACACATGCCCATATATATATATATATATATATATATATATATATATGTGTGTGTGTGTGTATATTCACGAATTTATATACACGTATACGTGAACCATAACATTAAGATTCCCTATATGATTAATATTATTATTATTATGATTAATATTATTAATTATAATATTCGTCGAATTATTATTATTATAATATTTCGATCGAACAACGAAATCGAATTAAGGTTAAAAAAAAAAAAAGAAAAAAAAAAGAAAAGAAGAAAAATTTCGAGTGTAACGACAAAATAAATGAACGTGATGTTTCGTACGTTAAATCTATGGGAAGAAAATGAAAGGGTTAAACCGAGAAAAAAACTTTTTTGAGAATGTCACAAAAACTTCGATTTTCGTCGTTATAATAAATAAATATTTTATATATACACATGTATATAATTTAAGTATTAAATAGTGTGTTCCTTATCCCATGGAGAATGGTCAATCCGAGGATGGCCTTCTTCTCTTCGAGTGCACTTCTATTATTGCACGTATTTAATTTAAACTTGCTACAAGCTCGATTCCTTACTCAGTTTCTTCCCTCTACATGTCCTACCTCTTGGTAGCGGCCTCTCGATTTTTCCCATTTCCTTTTTCACCATTCCAAACACCCTTTAATTAAGTCGCTCCAATTCATTATCGCAAGGTGCACGAACGTGAGATGCTTGCAGCAACGTTGCAAACTCTTCCGTGATTCTCTTTTGTAACATCTCTCTCTCTCTCTCTCTCTCTCTCTCTCTCTCTCTCTCTCTCTCTTCGATTTTCATTTCAAAATGATATTCATTACATTTGAATCAATACACTTATTGTAGAAAGAATGAATTTACATTGGAGATCTCCGAGCTTTTACTGCGAATAAAAATGAATTGCGGATTATGCGTGCATTCGGGAAAGAAAGAAGAAAAAAATAAAAGAGAGAGAGAGAGAGAGAGAGAGAGAGAAAGAAAGAGAATAAAACTCGCGACTCGTTCATCGTCTTTTCTCTTTTCTTCTTTTTTTTTTCGTTTTCTCTCTCTCTTTCTCTTTCTCTTTCGACATCGATATGCGGGAATCGATAAAATATTTTTATTTAATATTCGTTACTTAGACGACGATAGATAAAAGGCACCGATGGAAAGAACGTTTGAACATAAATAAAACTAACAATAAGTTGAAACCGTGTACCAACGCGACAGAGAAAATATAATCGATCGTTTACAGCACTTGTTTTCTAGGAACGTGTGAGAACCGACGTTCGAGTTAAAAAGAAAGACAGAAAGAGAGAGATAAAGAAAGAAAAGAGAGAGAGAGAGAGAGAGAGAGAGAGAGATAAAGAAAAAATATTGCCAGAGGCAATAACCAATTCGTTGTAATGCTGCAAAATTTCATTTCCACCTGTCGCCAGAAAGAGGCAAAGCATAGAGGTTCCTCCGTTAAATATATCTCCGTCTCTATCTCTTTTTCATTCTCCCTTTCTCTATTTTTGTCGTTTAGCAACCGAGAAAATCCGAGAAATTTAGTTTATCTCTTTTACTTCGCTCGGTCGATATCTGTACACCGTCGAATATTAAACATCGCCGAACAACAACGTAAAAATATATGTATATATATATATATATATAAAGCAACCAATTATTTTCACAATTCTTTCGCGAATCATTCAGGTTTAATCGAGCTATATTGGAGCTTCATATAATTTTCTATAAATATATTAATATACACAGACACACAACAAACACGCACATACACACACTTATTCATATATATATATATATATATATATATATATATGTGTGTGTGTGTGTGTGTGTGTATATTGTCAGTAATCTAGCATGATGGACAGCTAAGCTTAAAAAAAAAAAAAAGAAAAAAAGAGCATTTTTCTACTACTCTTTTTTTTTCCAAAGTAATAAATCAAGCATCCGCGTATCACTTCGCGCATCGTACATGACATTTTATTATTCGAAATGTAAAATAAAAATTTTTCTATACCAGGTCGTACTATATTACGGTCGATTGTTTGGAAAAACAAAAATATTAATGTTTAGATATCCGTCCGTCGATCTAAAGAAAAAAAAAAAAAAAAAAAAAGATAGAAAGAAAGAAAAAGGAAAAGAAAAAATCGTGCAACGTTAGAATTTACAAAATAAAATATATTTTCCACGGTGAATTTTTGGTCCACGACCGGTTAATCCATAAAAAAAGTACGCTACCGTAGCGTACATAGGACGCGGATCACATATCGCATATCGTATATCGCTAATCGATCGATCGATCGAACGATCGATACATGTAGAGAGCAATCCCACAAAATTGCATCATGATTGGACAACGATAATAATATGAGTTTTTCGAGAAATTACGACAGCGCGGATTATGATTTTAATTATTAATAATAGCAACATGCTTTTTTTTTTTAATCAATGGAGTCGCAAAAAATTTGTTAATGTCATCTCACAAATAAATTCAGTTATCGATCCACATACGAACGAACGTACGTACGTGTATATATATGTGTATAATAGATGCATATAAAATCAATAACAGATACCAGAGCTGACAGCAAACGAAAAGATAGAGCCATCAATTACCTCGTACTAGGATAATATTGATTTCGTAATTAATCCGTCGATCCGAATAAATAAGAGAACGGAGAATTAGTTATATGGTTCAGGATCAGTTTCAGTTTAATCATTATATTCACCACTCTCTCTCTCTCTCTCTCTCTCTCTCTCTCTCTCTCTTTCTCTCTTTTTTGTCTTAATTAACGATAGATTTCTAATCGTTATGATACATTAGAAATTTCACTGTTACGATATCGAACAACGAATATATACTTAATACGCATACTTACGTACTTTTAGTCGAAGTTCAAATAATATACATGATTCAAATATACGTAATTTCATACAAAATATATTTTCTCGTGGGAGAAGAGAAACAAACAAAAAAAAAAAAATATATATATATATATATATATACATTATATTTATAGGTGATAATAATTATAAAAAAAAAAAGAAAAGAAAAATTATTTATAGAGAAAAAGAGAGAGGAAAAGAGTGAGTGAGTGTGAGAGAGAGAGAGAGAGGGAGAGGGAGAGGACTTAAAAAACAAAAAAAAAAAGAAAAAAAAGAAAGAAAAAATCTTTAAACAGTCCAAAGTAATTTTCCCTGGTCGAATTCATTTCTCACGAATTCCGCGGGTCTCTCGTTTGTCGCGCATAGAAAACATTTTTGAAGAGATCTTACCAGCACCGGAAGTATCGTCGCCGAGCTTCGTAACGAATTTTGTTTGACAGTAACTATGCTTCGCTGGTGCGACCGGCACCTGCTACCCGGTAGCTGCGCGCTCAACGAGAGAAAAAGAGCAAATAAAATAGTGGGAGTACGGGGGAAAGGGGAGGTTAGAATGAGGAAATGGAGGAGGAGGATGAAGAGGAGGAGAAGGAGGAGGAGAAGGGAGAGAAAACAAGAGAGGAAGTAAAAATATAACCACCTCAAAGTTTATACTCCGTTATGACGCCAATATCAAGAAAATACTCGCTTATTAAATTATATTACGAAAAAAAAAAAAAAAAAAAAAAAAAGAAAATAAATATATATATATATATATAACTATGTCATCCAGTTTTTTATCTTTTCATCTCTCTCTCTCTCTCTCTCTCTCTCTCTCTCTCTCTCTCTATTTTTGTCTGTATTTAATTCTATTTTTTTCTCCCCCATTTAAGGATAAACCTTTCAAACGATTGTCGAAACCGCGATCGCTGATAAAATTTTTAAGAACTCTCAGAAATCTATTTTATTTTTGTTATATTTCCCTTGCGAGAAAGAAGAAAAATCATTGCACACCACACACACACACTCACACACGCACAGCCAGACAGAGTTATAATTTCCCTCGTTCGACCCTTTATTTCTTTTCTTTTTTTTTTTTTTTTTTTGTTCGATAACGAAAGAAAACGACCTACGTTTCCTCCTCATTTTTCCCTTTTTTAAACAAAAATCAAAAATCTTTACCTCGCGCGAATGAAAAATCGTCGCAGGGTTGTGTACCCGAAGGTATAAGGGAGAGAAAAAAAAAATCGTTTCTTTCTATCGTGATCTGTCCTCTAAACCAATCCGAGATCCTCTCAGGGTGACTTTAAAAAGGACAAGAAATGAGATTTCCTTACCTTAGGAGAGCTACATTTCTCGATCGATCAATAGAAAATTCTTCTTGGTTCTCAACCTCCTACTCTTACTCCGCCATCTCTTTCTCTCTTTTTTTCCTTCTCCTCCTCCTCCTCCTCCATCGTTTTCCTCCTTCTCCTTAGAACGGTGGAGATGGAGGCGGGGAGACAAGGATGGAGGAGGGAGCTTGGTTGAAAGGGGGATGGGGGCGGGAGGGGAGGGGATGGTAAAGTAACGCTTGTCCTACGGAAAGAAGCACGAACAGAATTATTGGATGTTTACTCTTCGAGGAAGTAGCTTAACGGATAAGGACGTGAGCGGACTTTTCGCGTGGAAAAATAAGCAAAAGGAAGAAGGGAAGGAAAGAAAGAAAGAAAGAAGGAAGGAAGGAAGGAAGGAAGGAAGAAGAAAGAAAGGAGGGAAGATTGAGAAAAAAGAAACGAGAAGAGAGAGAGAGAGAGAGAGAGAGAGAGAGAGAGTTCTCATAGCGTGCGACGGGACAATCTATATTTTTCCCTGTTTCCAAAGTTTAAAGAGCCACGAGATTGTCGTAGCATGATCAACGACTCGTGGATAACTGCATCATCGTCCCAACCCTCGTCTCTCTCTCTCTCTCTCTCTCTCTCTCTCTCTCTCTCTCTCTCGCTCTCTTCTTCTTCTTACTCTCTTTCACTCTCTTTCCTTTCCGGCGATATGAAATTTTTGTTTTCACGTACTTTTAGAAAGAACTACTTCTCTCACTCTCTCTCTCTCTCTCTCTTTCTCTCTCTGTCTCTCTCTCTTTCTCTCTGTCTCTTACAACGGTTATTGCAGCTTCTCTACTCTCACTATTCCATCGTTTTATAATATTATACGCTTTAATATTTAATATTATAACAATAATATTTATATAATACTAAATACACACTCTTTCTCTCTCTCTCTCTCTCTCTCTTACTCTTACTCTTTCTCTCTTTCTTTTATTATATACATATATTGGATATTTTTAATATTGTAAAGATAATAAAGATAGGAGAGATGAGTTTTTCTAAAATGGAAATACCCATACACATAGACGCGCGCACCCGCCCACGAATACATATATAGAATATAAAAATGAACAAACGCATACATGTTAAACATTTATATATATATATATATATATATATGTGTGTGTGTGTGTGTGTGTGAATGTGTGTATATTATAGCATATATAAGGTGATTTAAAGAAACGAGCGTTAGAGAATTTCTTTGCGTCGCAGAAGATCGATGAGACAAGTAAAATACGACGAGGTACATTAAAACCGAAGTAATATGTTTGAAAAAAGAGGGACTTTGATCCATTACCAGACTGAACAACGATAATATTGTATCTTGATATTATTTTATACATACATACATACATACATATATATATATATGTATATATATTTCAAATAACACAGTCAGATAACCAGAGATATTTCTCTCTCGTCTACTTTACAAAAATTTGTCGAACGATAATATTTGAACAAATCTGTCGTAATTTTGAATCTTCTCTTCGTTATCACATTATAATCATATATGACACAAAATTTGCAAAATGACGGTGTATTTAAACAAGCTCACGATAATGTACGATAGTTTGGAGGAATAGAAGAAAAAAAGAAAAGAAAAAAAAAGAAAGGGCACTAGCCAATCGTCGATAAATCTTACACACACTCGCACACACATAGATATATATATATATATATATATATATATATATATATATAAAATTATACAATATACTATATACAAAATTTCGAAATTATTAATAAATTTTGTTGAAATAAACGAACGATAATAAAAGAAGAAATACATATACATACATATATATACATATATATATATATATATATATATATATATATATATATATATATATATATAATCCTTTCGTGGTACGACTACGACCTAGATATACAATGGAAATCAATTAACTTTGGGGATTTATTTTCGAAGAAATAAAACAACTATTACGTATACCCGTTTAAAGTTAACATATCGCGGATACGTACATACATGTATATATGTGTGTGTGTGTGTGTGTTTGTGTCAGTTATATTTGTAAAACTTTCCGTCTATGTATAATATTCGATCTCCTCGCTTTTCAGTTTATCGTTAACGTTAACAAGCGTGTTACATCGGACGATGGATGTGCCTTTTTTGAAAAGGTTTTCGTTAAACTTTAATTAACTACGTTTCCCTATGTACTACTCCGTCTAATGCGAAATTTGACCTCCGTATTTCACAGTTAAAAAAAAACTTTCACATACGGGGACCTATTTTTTTTTCTTCTTTCCTTTTCATTCCTTTTTTCTTTTTCTTTTCGTCGACAATACGTAACACGACAAAGTAAGAGAGAGAGAGAGAGAGAGAGAGAGAGAGGGAGAGAGAGAGAGAGAAAGATCCCGTATCCATCTGAATGATTTTATCGAGAACGCGACGTTGGTACTCTTTTCCACGGCTCGTGTAAATTCCAATTAAAACGAGAACGTAACTGATAAATACCATACGAACGGTTTATTCCCCGATACGTAGCCGAGCTACCAGAACTGGATATAACATTTCCATATATACCTATGGTCTCGTTATTTTTACTGCAAATTAAATTGCTTTTTTATAAACGAACGAGGCGCCGCACACCGGACGGTGCCTTGTTACGAAAGGCGATAAAAGTAACCTTTAACGACTCTTTTTCCGTTTTGTTCGTCCCTTTTTTCTTCCTTTTTAGTTCTATTTTTATTTTTGTTTTCTGTTTCTTCTTTTTCTTTTTTTTTCTTTTTTTGCTCCTTTTCGTTTTATTATTATTATTTTTTTTCTTTTTCCCCTCTTCTCCCTTCCTTCCCTTTCGACATTTCCCACCCGGTGAGAGAAATTTTGGAACGTTCTATTCCCTCTAATTGTAAAGCACGCCCTTACGATTCAGATTTTATTCGAATTGTTCTTGTAATATCCATTACCCCCGCCCAACCCCCGCGAGCTTGTTCCTTGCGAATAAGTCGAAAAATTAACCCTTCAGTTACTGTAGCCATTGACGCAACAATGGCTTCCCGTCGTTAAAATCATTTTTTGGGGACGAAGCGTGTCATTATTGCGGCTTCCCTCTGGTCGACGTTTTTTTATTTTTTTTTTTTTTTTTTTTGAACGAGAAACACCGCTGCAGTTTGCTCACATCGTATCTTTTTCTTTTTTTTTTTTTCTATTCACCGTGCCGAGAAACCGATGCAGGTTGCTTTGGTATTCGTGGAAAATTTGGATTGTATCCGAAGTTCTTTTTTCTTCTTGTATAATACAAATTGATATATAAATAAATTGACAAATAACGTATTATCGTATACGTTGTAAATGGATTCGATTCAGGAAAGTTAACCCGTAGATCTTAGCTTATAAATAATTTACATCAGATGCTATTAAATGCAACAACGACACGATCCATCAAATGTTATCTCTGGTACGGAATAAAGTTTATCAATCTTGAATCCGTTAACGATAATAATAACCTACTCACATCGATCTGACTTACGCGCGGGGGTGAGCGGGAAAGAGCGAGGATAGGGTGGTATCATAATGTATTAGGTAAAGATATAAATCAAATCGTTACAAATGTTACGCCAACGTTAACTTTACGTTAACAAGCGTGGTAAATGGTTGAATGCGTTGCCGAAGGAAAACGAAACGAAACGAAACGAAACGAAACATTGATCGTAGCGCGTGTAAACACGTTAACATGATAGCACTTTGCATCGGAGTAATCCGTAAAGGTGTTACGATAGTTCCACGGTTGGTTCTACCATACCCAAACGATTTCAAAGGTTTCTCTCTTTTTTTCTTCCTTTCCTGTATTTTTTTTCCTTTTTTTTTTTTTTTTGTAATATCACGACTCGCTCTCGCCGTTAAACCGGCAATTAAACTCAGGTAGGTAACAAACATCGTGGAACCGATATAAACACAAAATGGACGTCACTCCGAGACTTCAATGCTATTTAACTTCTAAATTCCATACGATCTACGGATATTTCGATCGTGCAAATGCATCTCGCGATAGGACGATACGAAAATATAAAAACCTATACGACGGAAAGACGTTAAAGTGAAAGAGAGCAACGGGGTAAGGGGGTAAAGAATTATGATAAAGAAAAACGAAAAATAAGACAGAGAGAGAGAGAGAGAGAGAGAGAGAGAGAGAGAGAGAAGGGAAAAGAGAAACAAAAATAGAAAATAATAGAAGAAAAAAAGAAAATAGAAATACGTGCCATTTCCATGGCTAGCCGGTTTACTCGTACCCAAGGGAAATTATTTCGAATATCCTTTTCTCGCGTTCGCCCGTTTGAAAGGAACTCGCCATACCCAAGAACGACGACGTTGACGACGTTGACGACGACGTTGACGACGACGACGACGACGACGTTGACGTCGGCGACAAGTTCGCGTCCAGCTACGCGACGACCGCTTTGTAAAGTTAAACCTCGATGGCTAAAGTGGCCCGCGGCGGAATGTAGCTGGAGAATAAGAGAGTGGAAGCAGAAGGGAATAAAAGATCGAGGCCGAGCGTTATGACCAGAAGAGGTACGGAGGGAAAGAAATAAGAGAGAGAGAGAGAGAGAAGAATGAAAGAAATATGAGGGTTCGTGGAGAAAGAGAGGAAGATGACGAAGATGATGATGAAGAAGAAGAAGAAGAAGAAGGAAAAGAAAACGAAGGGAGCTGGAAAAAATGAAAAAAAAAAAAAAGAAAAGAAGGAAAGAAAAAAAATGACAGAAAGAAAGAAATAACGAACGAGTGAGAGCAAGAATGAAAGGTTTAAACGATTTCCTTTTTCTATATGTATGTATGTATGTATGTATGTATGTATGTTTGTATGTATGTATGTATGTATGTATGTATGTATGTATGTATGTATGTATGTATGTATGTATGTATGTATGTATGTATGTATTCGCTACATATTCTCTCTCTCTCTCTCTCTCTCTCTCTCTCTCTCTCTCTCTCTCTCTCTCTCTCTCTCTCTCTCTCTCGATGAGAAGAAAAATTTTTTTTTATCTCTATTATTCATAGCTCCTGACCTAACTTCCCCCGGTATTAAAAATAGACGGATATATTTTCATGTCTCCTTTTTTTCTTTCCTTTTCTACATTTTTATCTTCCTCTTATTCTTGTTCTTCTTCTTCTTCCTCCACCTTCTACTCCTCCTCATTTCGATACACATATTTTGAATAATTAATTGATATAAATATCGAGAGGATAACACGCGACTACATATTTCGTGATGCATTTATTTATTATCTTTTATTTTTCTTTTTTTTTTTTCTTTTTTTTTCCTTATCCTTCTCTCTCTCTCTCTCTCTCTCTCTCTCTCTCTCGTAACATATGAAACGCACGGATATATTGTTAGCTGTCTTATTGTACGATATAATAAAATGTTACCTTCTATGTGTATGCAGATTTGTGTGACCAGACCCTTATCACGGGACTCAAACTATTTGAACATATATATATATGTGTGTGTGTGTGTGTGTGTGTGTGTGTGTGTGTGTGTGTGTGTGTGTGTGTGTGTGTATATCACGTCTTTCGTCGGGGTAGTAAAATTTTTTAAAAGAGAGAGAAAGAGAGAAAAAATGTCGGCCCTGGCGATGATCGACGGCATCCGTCGAGTCCTCGGAAGCGGAGTTGGAAACCGATCAATGCTCGAACACGAACGTACCTATAACAACCTTTTTTTCTTTTTTTTTTGTTCTCCTTTTTTTTAATCGTTGTCATTACTTTTATCTTCTTTCTCTATTTTTCTTTTGATTTTTATTATTTATTTATTCTTTTTCCCCCTCTTTTTTCGTTTCTTTTCATTTCTTTCCATTTGTCCAAGTCCCACGCGACGAGTAGAGCCGAGAGAAGGGTTAGAAAGGGGAAGGGAGAATCGAGACAACACGGTGGTCTTAACGCATCCTTCTGGAAAATGCTTCGCAGGTGTGAAAATTCCATTAGCACTCTCTCTCTCTCTCTCTCTCTCTCTCTCTCTCTCTCTCTCTCTTTCTCTCGTGCCTGCTCGTTTTCTCCGTATTCGCGTGGAAACGCCGAAAAAAAAAGGACAAAACAAACGTCGCCGAGCGTCGGTCGAAGATGCATAGAAATACTCGAGCCAAAAAATGCTCTACTCTTTCGAGCAGGACTTTCATAGTTAAAAAACTATTTCGCTCTCGGGTATATACATATATATATATATATATATATATATATATGCATAATAATAATAATAATAATAATAATAATAAAAAAGAACAAACAAAAAATATAAAAGACACGGTAAAAAAAAAAAAAAAAAAGAAGAAAAAGTAAACCCAACGCGAGATAACGAACGACGTATGGTAGGCGACTCCTAATACGAAACAGAGAAAAGAGAAAAGGTAAAGAAAAGAAACAAACAAAAAAAAAGGAAAATGAAGAAAAAAACGAAGAGAGAGAGAGAGAGAGGAGAGAGAGAGAGAGAGAGAGAGAGAGAGAATTACCACGAGAGAAATAAAAACTGTCTTTATACTTTTCCATCGTATCTCTTCGATTCTTCTTTAGAAAGCGTACACGTAAACTACTCTCATCTACGGCTTCCACTCCAACCGTTCTCACCACCTCCCCTCGCCGCCACCCCGCCAGCAAGCCGGCGCCCTTCTCTTTGCCACTCTCGATCGCAAAATATGTATCGAGCTCGTTCGATGGAAATGATTTTCCCGCGATGTTCGACGAAAAGTCCTAC
>OU964972.1:5903508-5906008 GCA_918808275.2 Dolichovespula sylvestris
TAATTAATGGCCACAACGATATTTAGGTTTAAAATTGTTTCATGAATAATACGATATATAAATAATGAAGGGACTTCTGTCTATCTTGTATCTTAACGGAAAGCTATCAACTTCGACCATCCAAAAGCATAATGAGGAAAACGGCCCAGCAATTGTTTCGTTCCCTTGGAAAGAGGTTACGTCCTCATAACGGTGAGTACTATATATACATGCATATATACATATATATGTACATACATACATACATACATATATATACATACATGCATATATATATATATATGTATATATGTATGTACGTATCTACGTATACATATATTTATGTACATAGATACGTATCCCTGCGCTTATACACATATGTATGTAAACGTGTATAAATGCTGCGAAAAACAAAGGCAGCATCCGGACAACTTCCACATGTGTTTCCCCAACGTTCTTCGAACGACACAGAAGTGCATCGCGAACGCTCGATGCGATAGCTACAACACTTGTTTCCGTTGCTGGCAGCATGTTGCACGATACCAAGGTACACCGATACGACAGCGTTGTGTTTCCCGTTAGATGTGGATGGCCAACTTCTCCCTATATAAACCAACCCCTCCCACCCCACCCACTAACCCAACTCCTACCGCGCCACCCGTCCTCTTTCATAGCAACTCGTTCTATTTAATTCTTTTTCGTTTCTTGTTTTTTTTTTTTTTCTTTTGAATGTTTTCTATGCACATATAAAGAAATATATACATATACATATATACATATATATATATATATATATATATATATATATATATATAATTTATTTTTTGTGCGTAAGCTTTTAACGTAACATAAACGATAGCAACGATACTTCTCTACTCTCTCTCTCTATCTATCATCGTCGTAGTATCTATATAACATTCGAACGGAATTACCATAAACAAATTCGAAATTTTCATTCCTCCCGCCGATGCAAATCGTGATCCTTTTCACGTTGGCAAATTATGTGCAAGTTCGTGAGAGATAACGGCATTTTCCGAATATGCGGTACAACCGCATCGCCTGCGGCTTAAGCGAAATCGAATCAAAATTCTGGGCATGCTGAAAAGAGACCCGATGTCTTATGTAAAATGCAAGATCTTCGTCGACGGAAGAGAGAGAGAGAGAGAGAGAGAGAGAGAGAAAACAAAATAAAAAAAAAAGAAAACAACACACACTGACACACACGTACGAGCACACGCACACACACGAAAGCAAAAGAAGAAAAAGTAAAACGTTGCCGTAATAGAACGATGATTATAGGTGGCGACGCAATGACATCGATCTTGAAATTTAAATGCACAATTCCTCACCGTTCACGAACGAATCTTACGAAAATTTCATCAAATCTCCTTTTATTGTCTTGAAATGATTTCGTTCGTTTACGATCTATCTGATTGCGATCTAATTGACAATATCCTGAGAATACGTATATTCGTAATCGCAATATCGGACAAAAATTTTCTCATTTTTGTAAATTTACGAAGCCCCGTATAATTGTAATCCGCCGGCGATTGTCACACCGTTAGCGGTTGCGAACAATAATCGTTCCCATGGACAAAACGGCCGTATGAAACTCCGCGAAATTACATATTCAACGAATGGAGAAGCACTCGGAATGAAATTGTTCTTAATGCCGTGTAATCGGAAAAGCATAGCTTCCAAGGGCCCCCTCCCCCCGCGCGTCCCCAGCCCCACCGCCATCCTAGCTACCAGTGTCCGACTTAAACCAAAAGTGCCTCGATAGAACTGCAGAAACTGTGTTAACCATTGCAGTCACGGTAGAGAACGGATCGTTTCTCAAACTCGGTCACTGTATTTTTCCATTCTTCCTATTACATTATTGACATCGCTTCCTTCGCTTAAGGGGTGGTAGCTGCTGTATCGCGAGGCCTGTGAAGATTCAGATATCGTATGTGGAACGCGTACGACAACGTGTCATCCCAACGTATATCCCCGCGTCCATTCTATTCCTACGATATTATTTTCAATATTTCGAAATATCAATCTATAATCGGACGCTTTTAATTCGTTTACCATTAGAGTAACAAAGATCGAAACGTCGAAGATAGAACGCGAACGATCGTTAAGAAAGCCACTTAACTTCGTTAATTTCGATCGCGACAGACGTTATCCAAACTTAATCTTATTCTTAATCGAACGATCTAAAACCGCGCTTCGTATCCTTCTCCCCTCACCTCCCCGCCCGTTGTAAATCACTCAGGAATACCATATTTGAGACGTAACAAACTATAAGAAATCGAACGATAATGTTCACAGACGATTACGAAACATTTCCCAGTGCTGTGTTCCTTCCTAACGCGCGTGGCCCGTTCTCTCCAACTCGAAACGTCCTTTACGTATTATTCACAGTCATCGTACTACCATAAGGTCTTTCGTATCAAAACATTGTTATCACTCGGAAGGAGGTTACGTGGAAGACACAGACAGGCCATCAACTCAAAGTCACGAGATATTGGCGTCT
>OU964972.1:5908508-5928508 GCA_918808275.2 Dolichovespula sylvestris
CTCTCCTCGCGTTTCTCTTCCCGGTGCATATACTTATACGATTTAAAATGCCAAATCTCTTAGTCAAATAACGTTAATTATAAAGGATGGAAAGAAAATAACAAAGAAAAAAAAAGCATAACAAAAATGGTTTATCAAAAACATTCTCTGTTCGTATAGGCGAAGTTTTGGTAAGTATCTCGATGTCAAAGACATATATATATATATATGTACATACATATGTATGTATGTATGTATGTATGTATGTATATATAAAATTAACTCGCAATCTTCATTTCGTATAATTAACATAATTATATCTAAACATGATCCCACATTGAAAAATTGTTTCCATTCGCACCCGACAAAAATTTTACCCAATGCCGGAGTATTATTATTCGTATCGACTGTCTTAAAAAAAAAAAAACAAAAGTAACGGAATAAAAATGAAGAAGAAGAAAAAGAAAAACCGAATCGCTAAAAATCGCACGAATCATTTTCGCAATATGATAAATCCGAAATTTTATTTCTACGTATAAGCAAACGTGAGAACGTTAAGTTTAACGGGCGTATATACCAATGAGGAATGATTTTCACTTATATATATATATATATATATATATATATATATATATATATATATATATATATATATATATATATACATAAAACGATTTCGGGTGAAACAGGAACAAGTTTGACAGGGCGTTCGCTGGGAAAAGACGAAAACGAGGATTGGCTTGGATATATCAAGGAGCGCAAAATCGAAAGGTAGGTTCGAGTCGAACAGTTGAAACATCGATAACGCTGCAAGCCACGGGATTATGCGCTCGAAGGTAGATGGAAATGGTAACGTGCGAATACCATAAATTGAACTCGAACGGAATCATATATGGATGGTGGTTGCCCGATGGGTGCGAGGGTGGAAGGGCGGAAGGGGTGGAGAGGAGGTAGACGATTCTTTCGGCGCTAACACCAGAAGCATCGACCTGCGAAATCGTTTTTTCTCGTTTTGTTTCTGTTTTTTTTTTTTTCGTTACGTTTCCCTTTTTTTTTGTTCTTTGTTTTTTGCGAAATAAAAATTCTATTTCACGCGATTTCTAGTAGGATGTTGGAGTTTGACACGCTGCGCTCGAGAGAGAGAGAGAGAGAGTCACCATGACCAACGACTTCATCAATTCACTCACTCACTCATCGCGTTACGTGATGTCTACATACGAATCTCTCTCTCTCTCTCTCTCTCTCTCTCTCTCTCTCTCTCTCTCTCTGTGTGTGATAAACACGACAGAAATTTTAGTAGAACAGAATCAACAGTTAATACAATAGGATACGATACGATACGATGCGATACGATACGATACGAATTCGCGATTGAATTCTTTTTGTTCTTTTTATTCTTTTTTTTTTTTGCCCCCTCCCCGCTCCCCTCCCCGAAAATGATCCCATTCGGTGCGATTTCGTTAAGCGATCTATTCAATCGTAACAATCGTGACAAATTTCAATCACTGATTATTCTTCATCGTTAATATCACATTCGCACGATGATTATTTCGATCGTTGGACAGAACAAAAAAAAAAAAAAAAAAGGAAAAAAGAAATTAATCTTCATCGACGATCGGATATTTATATTTATAGTAAAAGGTATACGGTCGAGGAATGGGAAGGTAGATAGATGGAAAAACCGTGAAGAGGATGGGTGAGGGACGGGCGAGCGGGCAGGTGGGCAGGTGGGTGGATGGGTGGATGGGTGAATGGATTGGCGCGAGGGGTAAAGGCGGTAAGACGAAAGGAAAGACGAAGACAGTCACAAAGGATGATGCGGCACGTCCTCCGGCAACGATATTTCAAGCACGTCCATATATGGGTGAGTAGTGAGGGTTTACGTTCTCGATGTGTCGCTCCTGCTATGGTAGATTTATTCCGAACGATGGAATGGGATTACTATTTACCGTATAAATTTGCATGGCCGTGCGGGAGAGATCCTGTGCGGTCGAAGATGTTGAAAGCGAGAGATAGAGAGAGAGAGAGAGAGAGAGAGAGAGAGAGAGAGAGAGGGATGAAATATATAACGCAAAAAAAAAAAAGAAAGATAACAAAAAAATTGGCAGCATAGAAATTGTTCATCTTTTTTTCTCACGTCGTTTATCGACAATTAATTTTGTCATTAATGTTATATATCCGTGAAACATTTACGAATACTTCCTTGTTACTTCGTGATAACGATTAAACAAAAAGAAGAGGAACGTCTCTTCGTAAAAAAAAAAAAAAAAAAAAAAAAAAAAAGAGGAGGAGAAAAGAAAAAAAATAAATTACAAACTTAACACAATGGCGTCCCTACCGAACTCTCCGTAATCCTTCCTTTCGAAAATCTAGGAGAGAACGGGGAACAAACGTTATAACAAAGTTAAATATCCTCTAAAAGGTGAAAACATACACGTGGGAAAAAAAACATACACGATCATTCGCCTGTGTAACCTATCGTAAATCTTAAGAAGAATCCCAAAAGATCGGTGATCCGAGCTTATGGGTTTACACCTGTAAAGGCGGTATGGGGAAAAGCTTGGAAAAGATCGACGAGTAAGTAGTAGTAATATTAGTGTTGGTGGTAGTAGTAGTAGTAGTAGTAGTAGTAGTAGTAGCAGCCTTTGTGCTATCTGACGTTTCGAAAGGGGGAGGGAGAGAGAGATAGAGATAGAGATAGTCGCTGATATTCGTAGAAAGACGAATACAAAAGACACGTTCTACAAGAGTATGGCGCTACTACTACTACAACCATTACTACTACTTTCTGCTTCGATATCTGAAAAGGAGGAGAAGAAGAAGAAGAAGAAGAAAAAGAAAATGAAAAAGAAGTAGAAGAAGAAGAAGAAGAAGAAGAATAAGAAAAAGGGAAAGCAAGCACACGTTTCGTAAAATCGTACGAGTAGGTATAACTCGAAAGATCTGCCAACTAGCATGAGACTACCGTTTCAAGTAAGTACTTATCCCACTCCTATATACGATCGCTTTCAAGTATCCATTCAGAGCGATATCGTTTTCCCATATACCATAAATATAAAGGATAATATATCATGGTTTACGTATTGTTTACAAGGATCGTTCTCGTTCTTCTTGAATTTAATTTCCCTCATCTCACCCATCCTTTTCGCGTTTAAAATTCGAATAAATATTTCGTCCTTGGTGAATTATCGATCGGAAATATTGCGTAACGAGTCAGAGCGGCGGACGTTATAATTTTTACGTTTTCGTTTCTTTTCTCTTTATTTTTATTTATTTTTTATTTTTTTTTTTTTTTATTTTTTAAGGATCCCTCTTCGACTCTGACTTTACTACCAGTCTATTTTTCTTCAAACGACAGATCGATGAATTTGTGAAAACTGAGAGCTCGGATACCCTGGTGTATTCAATGGCTCGATAAAACTTTTGGAAGTATCATTTCTCTCATTCTTTGGGGATCTATACCTATACGTATGTACGTACATACGTACAGTTATAGATAAACGTAAAGGTGTATACGTATATATAAATACACATACCCACGCACGCACACACAAACACATGTACGAATGAAAACCGCACGATGCGGAGAGCCGGAAGGATCATTAATACGAATCTCCACCCATCTCTCGGTCAATTCCAGTATTGTGTTCAAAACGTGGAACGAGAAAACGGATTTATAGAAACGAAGATTTAAGAAGAAACGAACCGATGGAGTACCATCCGGTCTAACGCCCTTTCTAATGCCATAGGATTCCGATAGAATTACGATGTTATATTCCACCTTGTTTTTCTTTTTCCATTATATTTTACCCTCTCTCTCTCTCTCTCTCTCTCTCTCTCTCTCTCTTCTATCTTTTTAACTCTCACAGCCATATCACATTACTACACACACACACACACACACACACACACACACAGCAGTTCTTCATGAAACGTTTCTCGATCATTACGACTATAACGATAACAGCGATGAAAAATCTGAAAAAGAAATAATCTCTAATTTAATAGCAAAAAATAAAAAGAATAATCTCCGATTTAATAACTCCCTACGATAATTAAATGTTATATCGGTATATTAAAATTAGACATATTAAAATTGTAAATAAGAATTTTCATTTGTTTCTTTTCTTTCTCTTTCCTTTATTTAAAATCAATCGTACGTTAATCTTTACAAACTTATATTAAATCGTTCTAGGATGAAATTTGTAGAAGAGGAAAAAAAGTCAATTAGTGATTATTAACGAAGAAATTTCATCCTAGGTTCTAACGAATGTCCTTTATTTCATTCGAGACTTCATTCAAAAATCGATTGATAAATCATCTCGAGTTGACTCTATTACTATCAAAATAATGATTAAAAACGACAATACAGAGAGAGAGAGATAGAGATAGAGATAGAGAGATAGAGATAGAGAGAGAGAGAGAGGGATCGGCAAAATCATCAATGTGGTTGTAAACCGTGAACCCCACTCGGGGGGAAGGGGTGGTAGAGGACACTAGCACCATGTGCTAACTCAACTGTAGGGATTAGGAGCTTATGTTAGTTAATGGACGCCCATCCTACGAGCTAGCTATCCGTTGTATTACGTCGTTGTAGAATAGGGTGGCCCTTTCCCTGAGGCCCCGATGGATATCGAGAATCTTTCATAATTAATGCAAGCTTAGACAACCGCGATACATGCTCCGAAAGCTTCTCGTATATACTCGCCAAAGGAATCTTCCCGGACAAAAGCATGACAACCAATGGTATAACAATGTCAATGAGGCGATACCTGAGAGACATCATTTTCGTGATTAAGTGTTCGAGACAATATTTACACCATCATCTTCGATTTATACTGACTTCAATGAATTTTCAATTTGGTACGGAGCGAGCGTTTGAAAACTTAGAAAATAATTAATCGACCATCAAAACGATGAACTTTTTGAATTTTAACGAATATAATCCGTTCGTAATTGAATCAGTTTGTTAAATCGTACGAGAACTCTGAATTAATTAATGATACAGAGACTTAATACGATTCTAGGGGCATTATAAGTCAATCGATTAATAATGCAATTGAGCACGATTCGTACAAATGTAAAAAAGTAACTTTGATGCCGAGGCGAATAAGATAAACAACGACTCTCTCTCTCTCTCTCTCTCTCTCTCTCTCTCTCTCTCTCTCTCTCTCTCTCTCTCTATCTATCTCTCTCACTTTTTTTTAAATACAAAGATAAAAATATCTAGCTCTATTGTATAGCGTTGCCTTTCTTAAAAAAAAAAAAATAGATAAATAAATAAATAAATAAATAAATGAAAATAAAAATTAAAAAAATATATGAATGACATCGCCGTCCTCGAAACCTCTCAGCTCCAGCCCAGTCCCCCTCCACCACCCACCCGTTCGAAACGTTGTCGTTTTTTCTTTCCAAAACCCTCCTCAGCCCTCTTTGTAATTTCGATCGGGGAAGAATATCAGATCGGTAGATGAGCGCTACGAACTCTTTTCTTTTCATTTCTTTTCTTTTTCTTTCTTTTCTTTTCTACTTCGTTCTGTTCTTGACCAACTGTATTACACCTTCAGCTCGGTAAGGTCGCGTGCTCATCGGCGATTTATCACGGCAGGCTGCCAAGCGAAAAGTAATATCCGAAAACAAGTCACCCTAATTCGCCGAGTACAGAAATAATTAAGGAGCGCTCACCTTCTCCCACGACGACGTCGATACACCTACATACATACCGCCTAACGTACCTATCGGTCGTCACGATGACGACGAGGACGAGGACGAGGACGAGGACGACGACGAAGCTTAATGAGGATATCGACGAAATGGAACTTCGAAACTTATGAAAAAGGAAACAAAAATAAAAAGAAATAAAGGAAATGAAAAAAAAAAAAACGAAGAAGAAGTAGGACCATATATATTTCATTCCCCAGAAGACCTTTTCTTTCTTTCACTTTCTCTCTCTCTCTCTCTCTCTTTCTTTCTGTCTCTCTCTATTTGTTTCTTATAACTTTCGTAATACAATCGAAAGACTCATTCATGATCGTTGATTAAGTCACGTACGTACAGTTCGAAATATAGAGGTCTTAGCTTATCCTCGTTCAGTAACGTTAAGTTCTATTAATCACCAACCCCAACTGTTGGTTATTAACAACTTAGACGGTAACAAGGTATCGATTTGTTCAAGGACGTTCCTCTTATGACATGACGGACAGTCGGGATAATTATATACATACATACATACATACATACATGTATATATAAATATATACATTTATATATAAATATACATAACACGTACGTGTAACTCAAACTACGTAGCTTAACGTATTTTAGCTGTCGTGACTGTTGGAACGAGTGGATGATGAAAGACGAAGGAAAAAGGAGGAAAAATAAATAAAAAGGAAAAGAAGAAAAAAAAACAAAAAAAAAAAAGGAAGAAGTAAAAAAGGATGAGGAGGAGGAAGAAGGAGAAGAAAAAGAGAGAGAGAGAGAGAGAGAGAGAAAAGGAAGGGGGTGCGGGGAGTAGAAAAAAAAGAGGGTAAGCAACGTCGACTCGAACGAGTGCCGCCCGTCCAACTTCTTCTCTCTGCAGTGCCGTTAACGAGGTATACATTCCTAGTATTAGGTGTGTGACGAATATTTAATATAGCACGTCATACCGTTAGAGAAGCGGCAGCAGTTTCATCGGGACGCACAGTGCCTGTACAATATTTGTCTAGAGGCGGACCGTCCAGTAAGCTTAATTGGAACTGCTCGACCGCGTCGCTTCTTTTTACGAAAATCTTAACATCCCTGCCTCGCGCAAGCCATATCGTATTCCCACGGGCGCTTTTAACGAACTTTACATACATATACAGAGATAGTGTGTAATGCGCGGTATAGAAATAGAGAAAGAGACCGAGAGAGACCGAAAAAGAGAGAGAGAGAGAGGGAGTGGGAGGAAACGAGAAGGAAAGAGAAAATGGATAAGTTCGGGGTTTCTAACGAATGCACGCATGCTCCGTATAATTCTTTTCTTTTTTTCTTTTTTTTCTTCTTCTTCTTCTTCTTCTTCGCGCGACGAGCATTACGAAACACGAAATATTTCTACGCGCACGGTTTTCCAATGTAAACGCTAGGAAATTATAACTTGTAGCGTGAACCTTTTCATCCTATAAAATGGCTGATCGATCGTCGGGTGACTCGGTAATGTCATTGTTTGTCGTCGTCTAAGGACGGAGAAGGACCTCGATGCCCGCGACTTTCTTCTTTGTTCTCTTTCTTTTTTTTTTTTTTTTTGATGGGGTGAAATCGTACGTATATATATATATATATATATATATATATATATATATATATATGTATGTATGTATGTATGTATGTATATATACGTATGAGGAAAATTTTTATAATGGTTCGATGAACTCGACGTTCCTCTTCGACACAGTCTACCCACCACTCCCTCCCTCCCTCCCTCTCACTACCACCCCACGTTCCAGCCCAAACACTAACCGATGAATACGCGATACGCGAGATAGTACAAGCGTTTGCTTTTACTCCGTCTATTCATTCCCCGAAAGAACACCACAGCGAGAGAAATAATTTAATGGAAACGTATGAAAAATATCTGGTTACATTGTTAAGATATCGTTGAGGAGATAGGTCTAGCTTGAGCCTGAGCTTGAGTTTGAGCCTGAGCCTGAGCCTGAGCTTGAGCTTGAGCTTTTATGAATTTAATATACCACCTTCGCCGGTAAACACAATAAATCCTTAATGGTAAATTATTTTACCCTTCGGTAATGATTTCTCTTTATATCTTAAAGATATCTAAGAAATCTACATGGCTAAAGTACTATTTTCCACGTTCGTAGACGCAAAAGGGAAATCATTTTTCTTCATGAAATAATATCAAAAGCCAAAATAAGATTAAGTGATTTCTTATTAAATTTCAGTTTTATATATATATATATATATATATATATATATATATATGTATGTATGTATGTATGTATGTATGTATGTATGTATGTGTGTGTGTATGTATACATGTACGACGAATCCTTTCATTCGAGTCGATAATAAAAAGCTTTCATCATTTCCTTGCATCGTGTTTACCTTTCCTCTTAAGAAGAAAGTTTGATAAATGTGAGGCGGAGTGACGGGGGGAGGAGGAGTTGGGAGAAGAGGAAAAAAAAAGAAAGAAAGGAAGGAAGGAAAAAAAAGGAAGGAAATATTATGGTCCCTTGATATTTTACTTTGAGCCAAATGGAAACAATGATTCTCAGGGGACCCGTCCATGCATTTTGTGCTTTTTCACCCGTGACTGAAGTGGAAGACCTAACACGCTGAAAAAAAGAATTGCAATTTTCGCAATCTCAAAGGAAATCGAATTTACATAAATATCCTTCGTTATCAGCGATAATCTTTTTTCTTTTCTTTTCTTTTCTATTATATTTTTTTATTTTTTTTTTTTTTTATTTTTTCTGTCGAATCTCAATACGCAACACCCATAAAATGATCTGTAATAAATCTCCCTCTCCCCCTTCCTCTCGAGTAATCGTGCAAAAGCAATCGTTAGAAACGAATCTTTGAATGGATGAAGAATTTTTCTCTCGTCTCTAATTTCTAATGACGAACGATCGCTATTTACAATGTACTCTCATAAATATATATATATATATATATATATATATATATATATATATATATATTCACGTGTATATATAGAGATATACAGGGTGTTTCAACTAAAGGAGGCCGCCTAAATATTTTCTATGTTTTTTTCATACTTCGAATGCTTTAAAAAGAGGTATGTTATGAATAGATTATACATATATATATAATAGTACAATATTACGTACGTTGTATGCTACCACCTTAAGCCGAAACGCGGCCGTATATGGAGCCATCGAATAAAAAACAAAACAAAAAAAAAAAAAAAGAAAAGAAAATTTCATTAACTCAAGAACGAAGAGAAAAAGAATTGAAATCCGAAATAAGTGTCATAGCGAAGAGACGAATGAAAATGGGATATTAACTATAATCGTCGTTACTTATTATCGTTTTCCTACGGATAGAGATAGCCGAGAACGATTCTTCCAATAGGCGGCACGCTTTTAAAAGCTGCTACTCAGGGGGTCTCAACGGTGTCTCTTTCCTGTCGTAGCTGCGCCGCGTGGCGGCGCGTGGCTCCGCGTGGCGCCTCGCGCCAGCAGCTACCAGAGACCAGAAACGCGCGCGCGCACCATTATATATATCCCTACTACTACGTGTATACACACCTGGTACACACACATACATACATACATACATACATACATACATACATACATATATACATACATACATACATACATACATACATATATATATATATATATATAAATGTATACTACACAACACACACACACACACAGAGAGATCACGTATAGCCAACGGACTGCTCCTCTCGTCGAGCGATCCCATCCCCTCCCACGTACTTTTCCCTCTAGCACAGCACGCCCCCCCCCCTCTCTCTCTCTCTCTCTCTCTCTCTCTCTCTGCGTTAGCCCTTGCTCCCACCATCGAAATCGATGCTACTCGCGGATCGTAAGTTCAGTCTGCGACTAGGCAGCGCGCCTTCTACGTCGCGCTAACGCGCGTTTAACGTACGTTCACCACAATCCATCCACAATAATCCGAGTCTTATTCAGTTTTACGTTTAAATCAAACTGTATTTATATACAGAACGAATGATCATTAACGTGACAATATATCTCGGAACATTAATTATCGTACGGTGATTCTACCCACTACTGTTATTGCTACTTCTACTGTTAAATAGTTATCTATATCGTGGTGAAACCGGGGTTGGAGGCCGAAAGGGGGGTGGCTGGGGTGGGGGGTCTGGTAAATAGGATAGTCAACAAGTATTATCATACAAGAGATTTCCCAGGTACATATAGAGAGCTATTCGACGAAGAAAATGGGGAGAGGTGAACGCAAGTGGAGTCACCAACGTGATCCATTCTCGTACGTCGTATCGTATAAACAGAAAAGGAGAACCTGAAGAAGAGAGCGAATGTACGTACTGGGGTTACTTTCACCCTGCTACGGGACGGCAATAGGAAGAGGAAGGCACCTCGTCCTCCCCCGAGTCTTTTTCGGTGAGTAAATCAACGCTTCTAGCTAAGGAGGAATAAAAATAAAGGAGGGAAGAGGGAATCGAGGGCAGAAAAAAAAACAGCGACGACGACGACGAAAAGAGAAACAAGAAAAAAGAAAAAAGAAAGAAAGGAAGAAAGGATAGAAAGAGTTGATGGAAGTTGAGAATCGTTTTCCTAAGAGAACATTCTCGGTTCCTTGGCAAAAATAATCCAACGTGAAAGGAGATAGGTGAGTGAAAGATCGAGATAAAGCGAATGAGAGGGAAAGGAATGAGAGAGAGAGAGAGAGAGAGAGAGAAGAAAAAAAAAGAAAGAGGAAGAAAGAAAGAAAGAAAAGTAAAGGAGAGGATGGATGCACATAGGGTGTACATAAATATGAAGAGAACGGGAAAATTTGATGACGACGCGTCATAGATCGCACGGTATCACGTAGGAATACGTCGCCTTGTGGAAATGCCATGCGAATCCGTGCTATGCCACGGACATATATAGGAGGAGGATTTACCAGAGACGTTTCGGTGACAGTTTCCATTAGGGTATACCACGTGATGCGTCGACGATGGTCGCTTCTATCTCTCTCGACCCTTTCCCAAGCTGTCCTGATCCTCGCAAGAAATTTCACCTATCTCTTTCTCTCTCTCTCTCTCTCTCTCTCTCTCTCTCTCTCTCTCTAACTCACCCCTTTCACTTCTCGGCGTGTCACGCAAAGCCGGATACAGAGAAACACGACGTTATATACTATACATATACTTATATCACGTTGCACACTTCAAAATGTACAATACTCCGGATAACTGTTCCGCGGGAAAGTAGCTAAACGCGAGTCGCTGAAACTTTGTTAATTAATTGCTTCGGAAATATAATCCACGTCGAGTGTAACTAATCAGGGAGAAACTCGGTCGGACGTTGACGGGCATGTTTGCTGCACCTATCACGTAGCGGGATGGAAATGTAATTTGCCGGGATAGAGTTAGCCCCGTTGAATGCCGTGGCCAACGGTATCAAACGTTACCCCTTCTCCCTCTCTCTCTCTCTCTCTCTCTCTCTCTTATGGTAAAACCCCGCGACAGCTCGCCAGCCAAAGAGAGATCTCTCTCTCTCTCTCTTTACCTCTCTACCTCTCTCTCTCTCTCTCTCTCTCTCTCTCTCTCCCTTTCATTCTCTCATTGATCGCCATTCTCTGAATTTCGCACGTAAGGATCCAACGATGAGCTCGTATTCTCCTTCCCACCGTTTTCTACCTTCTATAATGGTATATGTATTACCTTTCTTTCTTAGTTTAGAGTTACTGTCTTTCCAAAGTGTATTATGCCTATATATATATATATATGTGTATATATATATCAGTTCTCTGTTATAGGTTATAAATGTAAGAGTTTGCGTGGAGCTTTTAGTACCCTGGCACGCGTTCTATCCTACCATTCCTATCTAGCTGTATAACGTAAAAACCGGTCTCCCGGTCGTGTCGTATCGTTGGTTACATCGAAATTTACAACCAGATTTTTGCAAGTTTATCGAATATCCGAAATATCTTAGAAGCAAACTCGTTTGATTTACGCCGACGATATACGTATATATACGTTATATCGGTGTACGCGAGAAGAAAGGTGAAAAAAAAAGGAATAGAAGAGAAAAGAAAAAGAGAAAAAAAGAAAGAAAGGAAAAAAATTGAAAGAGATAAAAGCTATTCGAGCATCGTCGCTATTCTTCCAACTGATCGCAACGATGTAATATTTGATTTACCTCGGCAGGTTAAATTTTTATTCGAACATGGATTGTAACTACCTAACAGTAAATGCATACCGTAGTACGATAGAACGCGCGCTATATTACTTTCCGTTGAACTTTTCTATTAGAAGGATAAAATACAAATTCTATCTCGCATCTTCTTTAAAAATTGATTACTATGCATTTTAACGGGCATTAAACAAAACCCGACGGTATGATCTTCGGCATGTAGAATGTATAAAAATAAATCAATTCTATTATAATCTACAGCCATTGTCGAATGTGGGGGGATGTTTGTCCCGATTCTTTATGCGAACTCGATCAACGACGAGTAGAGAGGTAAAACATTTTTTTCTTTTTTTTATTTTTTTTTTGTAAAAATTCTCTCTCTCTCTCTCTCTCTCTCTCTCTCTCTCTCTCTCTCTTTCTCTTTCTCTCTGAATGTCTGTAACTGTCATCGGGGAATGATAATCGTGCGTTTGGGATAAGTCGACGAGAGACGATTTTCAAGCATTACATGGAAATGGTTTTAGTGTTGAGTGCGTCACCGAATCGTCCGCCGATTAAGTTCCGGCAAACTACGATTAGAAGCTCCAAAATTCAAAATGCATGTTTTGCCTTTCATCCTCATATGCATTCTATCCGTTGTTATACATAAAACTCGTTACATTTCTACATTATAAAGTCCATAAGAGTTACGATGGTATACACGGATAACGTGAAAATATATGACAAATTGTAATCGTTTATATCCCACGATATATGACTACAACTGTTATTACGTCTGCGAAACTTAACAGTTGTAGTTTCGTCGATGGAAAAACGAATGAAAAAATAAAAAAGAAAAAAAAAAGAGAGGAAAGAAAACAAAAAAAAACAAGAAACATCGCCTCAAATCCAACCGAAAATACCCGATCGTAATTATCGTACTAACGATTATATAGAACTAATTCTGAAAAGCATTTCCTTCGTCGGTCGCCGTTCTAAAAAAAAAAGAAAAAAGAAAAAAGAAATAAAAAAAAAACACGTTTTCTAATAACAACAATTATTATTACTATTCGATCGGCGAATTAAATGTTATCCATTTGACGATAACAATTTATATAACCAATGACATTTTCAACATAATGCACATATGTACGAGTTGATAATGAATAAACAAAAGTAGATGGAAGTGATTCTGTCCATCCGCCATATAAGCTCGCCCGGAACATACCGCTTGCAAACCGCAGAATATTACTAATATAATCCGTGCCATGATATTTGCGATGCAGGATACAAATCCGTATTACGCGATACAACTATGCTACAATTGCGCGCGCGAGTTTCTCGGCTGGACACGACGGTGTGACGGCTGCATACACGTGTGCACGTACGTATACGTTTATACGTGTATTATTATTACATTTGACACCGCGTACAACGCAGAACGCATCCCAGAGTTCTCCTAGTAAACTGTCCACGATCGAAGTATCGACGAGCGAGAACTATTAGTCCGCATTATAATTATGCCTATTTAGAGGAGACATCCCTGAAATGTGCGCATAATTATCCCGGAACATTTTGCATTTGAAAACATAGCTCGCGTGTTTGGTACTGAGTGAAACGGCATTACCCCCTACCCTCCCCGTCCCCGACCTCGACCCTGCCTACCACCACCACCACCACCACCACCACCACCTACCTACCTACCTACCACCCTGAAATTCTCTTCCATTTCGTTCTAACATCTAACGTTCGAAATTTCTTTCCCTTGATCGAATTACAATGTAATCAACGAGATATACATCAGGACACGTATAAGATTCTAATCGACTTAAATCGTTGATATCGCATATTGAAAGGAATCGATAGGAATGATTTCTAAAGCAAAAAAAAAAGAGAAAGAGAGAGAGAGAGAGAGAGAGAGAGAGAGAGAGAGAGAGAGAGAGAATTAGCTTATGATCGAGCAATAGCATTTCATTAATATCATAACGATTAATTAAATCAGAACAATATTGATATCAAATTGGGCTTATTTTTAATAATAATTCGAATCAAATTTTGTATGAAAATAATCCGAGATCGAATATTAATCGAACGGATCGGGTACGAACGGGGGTGGGTTGGGGTCGGCGAGCGTGCGAGGGATGGTCGGGGTGTGGGGGAGAGGGGGTTAGAGGGTTCGGTGCCAACGCTCTTATAGTAAAATAACTAGATTCATGAAATATTCATCTACATAGCGTTAATTATTCACGTTTAGCTCTGTTAATCGTCCGACAATGAAACCCATAAATACTATTAATAATGGCACCCGGTGTAACTCTACTTATCCGGAAAAGGATACCGTAACTAATTCAGTGAGAATCAGTAGTTGATCGAAGGAGATTTCAAACGTGTACGCGTATTTGCCGCATCAACGTACAGTAAGTACGCACTATGTTTGCGGTTAGGCAATACAAATAGGGGTTGCTTTCCGGTCTTTGTGTTTTGGTACGGTACAGTCCGCCGCCTCGGTTATTCATTCTCGAGCATCGCTTCGCGTTACTCTTGATACCGCGAAATTTACTTTACCAACGCGGGCACGACTTCAAAAAAGGTTATTCTCGGAAAATCATCCACCGTTGCAAATTACGTTTGATCTCCCCGTCACGAAGTCGATATCTCTCTCTCTCTCTCTCTCTCTCTCTCTCTCTGCCCCCCTCTTTTAGTACATATATATATATATATATATATTTGAGTGCGTGTATACGTATATACATATATAGATATACCGGGTGTACCGTTTAATTTCATCTCTTTCGCCGCCGACGCGTAACAATATCCGATGAGAACGAAACGAAACGAAACGTAAATTAAAATTTAATATTCCATTTATGACAGATTAATACAAAAAAAAATGAAAAAATATGTATATATATATATATATATATATATACACACGCGCCAAATCCTCCTCGCTTCTTTTCGCGATCCATTTGAAAGAAAAATCTACGGCGATTTCATTTCGTCTTCTTACTTTATACGTTTAAATGTGATACCTCGGTAAAGGGTTACTATGAATAAATAATTTAAAACATTCTACTCCATCGGAACACAGTTATCCCTAAAACCCTTTTCTAAGATCTTAGTATTGTAATAACAATCTTGGTGGCTTGATTTTGAAGCGGAGTTTACATAAACTTACACATGTATGTGCATTTGTTTGCATATATATATATATATATATATATATATGTATGTATATACAGAAAGCAAAGATTCTCCAAGTAACGCCTAAGATCTGTACATGTATTCTAAACCAAGGATCGTTTAGAAAGGAACTGACTATTGGACCGTGTGTACAACACAATATATATATATATATATATATATATATATATGACTACAAGAACTATGTATGACGACAAAGAGTTAGTTCGCCGATCGGTTCTGTCTCGAGTCGTGCAGTTAGCACGCTCCAACCGCGAATAAGCTCTTAAGCTTTTCCATTATTCCCAACACGTACTGGCACTCTTCCTTTGCCTTTCCATTTTGCGTTCTTGCATGCGAGTCCCATTGGTCCCACCACATGCCGAGAAGAAAACATTTTCATCGAAAATGATAAGTCGACAAAAATGAATAAACTTCTTAAGACACGTTCTATCACTAACTACTTGTCATTATACTTATCGATAGCTAACAACAACTTCTCATGAACGCTAACTCTAACACGGTATATATATATATATATGTGTGTGTGTGTGTGTGTGTGTGTGTGTGTGTGTGTGATATAATCAACCCAATTATTTAATGATCCTTTCTGATTTTCTATCTAACAAACAACTTTCCCTCGTATCCGTGTCAATATGCATTCTAAATGATCGGGGCTATTTGATCAGATGTATGTATATATATATATATATATATATATATATATATATATATATATATACATATATATTATATCGTCTACTTAATTAACAGATTGTATTCGTTTTAATTGCTCGATTAATTAATTTTTCAATTTTCACATATGTTCAATCCTCGATATGATTTTACATTTATATATATATATATACACTTACTCACAGGCTCGTTACTCGAACGTAATAATTAATAACGCTAAATCTACTGCAACGTTCTTTGTTGTTAACGAGCCATTTCTTCTTTGTTTCGGTTCGCTTTAATAAATATATTAATTATTTCGATTGCTATAATTTCAACACCTGATAAGTCAATTATACTAATCCCCCATCGTTTATATCACAATAGTAATTTAATCTAATTGACATTAATATTTCTCTATATTTCTAATTTCTGATTATACCAATCAGCTAATTGATCGATTATCAATCGAACAGTTATTATATCTATTCGATCTAATAATTTTCCTCTCTGAAAATCAAAAGTATCAATTCTCTATTATCGATTTAAATTTTAAAAGTATATTTACAATTAAAATAAGCGCAGATTTAAGCACATTCAATAGTCGGCAAATGGTCCAAGTTTCTTCATCGTGAAACAGGAGAGGTAACGTTTTCTCTTAGGTAACAACGGTATCGCAATAGAACCATTAATATGGTATGCCGGACTATGGTATGATTTAATGGCAAACTTCCCTCTTCAGCATTCTGCAACGTTCGTTCGCCTCGTTAAGGTTGCTCCCACGCAATCGCCGTTCCATGCTAGACATTAAATCAAACCCCCAATGAAGCCGATGCCATTCGATGAACAATCCCTATAACCACGAGAGAACTATCAACAAAACACGATAAAGACATAATCAATTTAAATCTATGATCATAGGGAACGAACTTTGAGCGTTTACCGAGCCGTTATCCCCTTAATATTATATTGACTTAACGTACACGCGAGATAATTAATTTTTACGATTTATACAATGAATCCTTCGACGTAATTAATAAACTCTTGTCATAACGTCGGCAAATCAAATAATTCATAATTTTTATTTCATCGAATTCTATCGTCGATGGGTTCCTCTGGATTGCCCGAAATAATTAAACGATGAGAGAGAGAGATAGAGAGAGAGAGAGAGAGAGAGAGAGAGAGAGAGAGAATGTTCATTGGCATACTTTTCGTTCGGTTCTGAAAAAAAAAAAAAAAAAAAAAAAGATTAAAAATCTATAGATCAGAGAAACGAGTGGACGATAACGAGAGAAACTGCTCGTTAAGTTCGTCCGATGATAATCTTTAACTCGTACGTGCATTGTCTGTACGTACGTATACCATTGGGTTGGCCCCGCTTTCAGAGCATGGTAGGGTACCTACGAATGACGGCAAGAGTAGACCTTAGTAGTAGAAGCTTTGTTCAAGTGGTCAGACTTTGAAAAGCCCTCTTACCTAAGTGCGCATACGGTAATAAGGGCTTAAGATTGACTTCGAGAACACTCGAAATGGCGAACTTCTGAGTTGCCTCCTGCGAACTCGAAGCATCTATTTAGCTCGTTAACCAGCATTTGATAATATCTACGCGCAATTCGTATACTTATCTTCCCGCTCCTCCCCCTCATAATGGTTTGATAACGAATTACGTGAAAATATTATATTCGTGGGTATATGTATATGACGATGGCACGGTTAGCGAAAGACGAAAGAAAAAAGAGAGACGGAACGAAAGAAGAAAAGAGAGAGAGAAATAATAATAATAATAATAATAATAATAATCAATAATAAAAATAATAATAATAATAAATAATTTGTTTTGCGAGAGAAGGGACGATGATACGATAAAACGAATATAATAAAGCGCAATAATAATTGGAAAAACGAATGAGTGAACTCGAACGATGTTTATTAAATGCTTTAATTGGATCGTACTCTGATAAATACATACACGTATGTAAATACGTACGTACGTACGCGAGCGCGCATATAAAGGGTAAAAGGGCAGAATATAACGTTGTTAAGACGAATGTAGTTACTCACAGAGAAAGGTTCTTTTTTTTTTGTTTCTTTCTTCTTCCTCTCCTCTTCCATTTTTGTTTCTTTTAAAGGCATTGCGTTTCCCTCTACTGAAACTCGAAAGAGATTTAAAACGGTAGTTGCCGGTGGAGAGGAGGGACGGTGGTGGTTAGCGAGTCTATGTACTTGTATCGATTAACTTTAATCTTGGGAATGGGATTTGAAACTGGTAACGATTCCCATGAATTAATCTTGCACGCAAGACTCTCGTGTAGTACGAGCTTTGAGCTATCGGCTCTACAAAACGTTGCTTATCGTAATGTGGAACAGGCTTCGTGCCACCGTAGACTCTCTCTCTCTCTCTCTCTCTCTCTCTTATTCTCTCTTTTTCCCGTCTTTTCTTTTCTTTCGCTAAATGAAACGTTGCACTTGGCCCTAGGCTGTCCGTCTTCCCTATCTCATCCATCCGTCTCGTTAAAGGACGACGAGATAACTCCGGCCAAATTGCTTTCACCGTGGTGATGATGATTCGAGCGACGAGTGTTTTTAAGTATGCCCGTAGAGACATAAAGGATCCCGTTGATGTTACATACGAGATACTAGTGGTCTTCCTAGTCGTAGTCGTAGTTTTTACTCATCGTAGTCGTTGCTGCTTTCGTCATCTGGCCAAGGGCCAACGCCTCCAGTACGTTTTCAACGCGACGATCCGTTCCGTTCTTACGTTCGTCTATAAATGAGAGACGTGATTTTAACGAAACGTCCTTTACTTTGGATATGTTATTAAAAAAAAAAAAAAAGAGAGAGAAAAGAAAGAGAATGAGAATAGAATGAGAGAAACTCGTTGAAATTGTCAACATCGGCTAGACACTTTTTTTCGATATAATATTTTGTTACTCTTTGCCCTGTTGTTGGCACGGCTTATAATGAATGAAACGTAATACGTTCCGAGATGACTCTTGATGCCCGTGTTTGTAAACGCTCGAGGAAATGGCGCATTCGCGTGATAATGGTTTAAACAAGTTGATCGATGGCCTATCGGATTGTTTGAATTCCTTAACGAATAAACCCGAAAGCTACTCGAATAATATAATTCGTACATGGATTTTATAAACACTATCCTCTCGTTCTCGTGGATCGTTATCGTCGATACGCCACGCTTTAATTTCTTCATCTTCATCTTTCTTTCTTTCTTTCTTTCTTTCTTTCTCTATTTAAAACGAAAGAAAATAAAAGAAAATTAAAAACCAAAAATCAACTTTCGATTATAAACCCGATCTTATGCTCCGATCGATTATCGCCGATACGGCACGTCTCAGTCCTTTCCTTCTTCTTTTTGTATATTTGAAAAGAAAGTAAAGACAATGAAAAGATAAAAAAAAAAAAAAAAAGAAAATGAGACGTCGTCTCCTGTAGAAAAAAAAAAAAGAAAAAGAAAGAGATTCCCGAGTCGAATCTTCTTTATTTTATCGCGCGAATGGCAGGACTTTTTAATGTTATTTCGTTTTTCTTTTGCTTTCCTTTTTTTATTATCTTTCCTTTTTACTCTTCTTCTTTTCTCTCTCTCTCTCTCTCTCTCTCTCTCACACACACACGCGCGCGCGCGCGTAATCGCGACACGATCGAAACGAGCTCGGACGATTTTCTCATCAAAATTCAACTGGCGCGACGGCAGCGAGCTGTCCTTTAAAGAAGCCCCCGCACCACTTTATTATCGCGCGATTTTATAGTAATTCCATCGTGCAAGTTCGTTATTCCCTAGCTAAGATTTCTGAACCTCCCCTCAGCCCCCCTGCCACTCCCCCGCTTCCCTGTCCCTCCCGGTCGAAGCACTTTGCCGTGCGGAATGGCGAAGAGTTCGTCAAAAGAGAAGGAGCCATTTTACATTCGCGAAACGTACTACGACGTTACTACGACCCAGATATTAAAACCAAGATTTTATACTTCTCCTCAAGCGGTACATTAAGCTCAACTATACTTTTCATATTAGTTACCACCATTTCACTTAAGTAACGCGAGAAAATTATCAAGAGTAATGCGAGAACTCGGCTGAATAATTCAACGGGACGCATAAACAGCAACAACTTTCTTATCCATCCCCTTGATGGGAATATTAATTGAGACTTTTACTTGATCAGTAACAGTCATATATTGTATCCCTTTTTATTCATTTCCATTTAATCTCCAAATATAGGCTGCCTATATATTTATATTTTTATACATATACATATATATATATTTTTTTTTTATATATTTATATATGCGCGTTTTATTTTCTTTTCATTTTTTTTTTTTTTT
>OU964972.1:5936008-5966008 GCA_918808275.2 Dolichovespula sylvestris
GGATGGAAAGTCGAGCGGAAAAATGCGTGAATAAAAGTAAATAGGGTGGTATTAGCGGGCTTCTCTGCCTCGGACTGACAGGATGGTGCTTTAGAAGGAAGGTGAACACGGGTCGTGAGTCGTGACATTGACGAATGAAGCAGAGAAAGGTACGCCCTGTCTCTCCCTGTTCTTGGTTACACTCACTCTCTCACTCTCTCTCTCTCTCTCTCTCTCTCTCTCTCTCTCTCACGCTCGCTAGCTCGCTCGCTTGCCATTATGCTACATAATTTACTGCAAGCAGGGTGGTGGTGGTGCTGGTGGAACCACCGTCGGTAGTGGCAGACCACCCACAACCCTGCCGTCGAGTTAACCGCGGAGAACCGAAGCTGACTGGTGGTGGAAGTGGTGGTGGTAGGTTCCAGAGGACCCTTTGATCCTGCGGGCCTGTCCCGCCTGCCCTCCGTCCCTCTCCGCCCTCACCGACCAACCCATCCCTCTCCAAACCTCACCCATGCCACCTCGAACTCGATCCTCGTGTTTGTATCGCCCTGAAAAGTGGGCCAACGGAAAAAGCAACCCTACACTCTCTCTCTCTCTCTCTCTCTCTTTCTCTTTCCTTTTCTTTCTTTCTATCTTTTCTTACTTTCTTTACCTTTTTTTACTCTCTCTCTCTCTCTCTCCCTCTCTCTCGATCTTTTTTTCACTTTTCTCATAGCTACGAGACTCCCGGTATGCCGTCATCGTTTTCGTATTTCTAATACACATATACGTACGCAATATACGTTCCCTTATATATCCCTGAATGTCTTCTCTTCTATTCTCTCTCTCTCTCTCTCTCTCTTTGTCCACGTACATACATCTTGGTAGAAAGTATGTTTGAACTATGGTTACTTAGGAAAAACTCTATGTAATATTCCAATAGACCAAACGAATCTATATATATATATATATATATATATATATATATATATATCGTGATACATGAAAATTAATATTCGAGATATTTCGGGAAATCTTTTCGCAATAATAAAAACTTGCCGTGTTTACGATTGAGTTTATCCGAAAGATTTTCTTTTTTCCGATGGTTTCGATCAGCGGTATATTTGAAAGCAAAAGCAAAAGTCTCGTGGGAATTTTCTTTTCTTTTCTTTTCTCTCTCTCTCTCTCTCTCTCTCTCTCTCTCTCTCTCTCTTTCGTCGACCTTCTTAAAGTCACACTCGCAACGAAAGGGCCCACGAGAGGTGGAGTATCGTAATGTTTCATCTTCTTCTTCTTCTTCTTCTTCTTTTTCTGTTCTTCATTTTTTTTTTGTTTTGTTTCGTGCGCATCCCTCCGAACGTTCGACAAACTTCCTCCCGTCGCATGAAAGAGAATGCAAATAAATTCTATGAACCGGATTCACGAAGTACCTTTATAAGGGGTGTTCGGAGTGAAAGGAGGAGAGAGAAAAAGAGGGATGGAAAAAAGAGAAAGAGAAAGGTAAGGTAAAAGAAAGAAGAAGGAAGAGACGAAGGAGTGAGTGAAATGGGGGGGTGGGAAGAGAGGGAGGGGTTCGGACAAAGTCTTTCTCCTTCGCCATTGGACGTAACTGATACTTTATCGCGTAACAAATGGGAGTTCGGTCGTACGTAAACATTTCATCCTCCCACGGCGTAAAATTGATGGCGTTACCGACTATCGCTGCCGCAGCTGTGCTCTCCGCGTCTCCTCTCGAGATATGAAATTAATAAAGCGCGCGCTCTTGTGTGTCCGCGTGAATGCGCCCGCGCGAAAGAGAGAGAGAGAGAGAGAGAGAGAGAGAGAGTGAGCTAGCTAGCTAGCTACCTACTCGTGGTAGGTACGCATTCCCCTATATTTCTCTCTCTCTCTCTCTCTTTCTCTCTCCCGCTCCTTCTCATACGTTATCCATTCGAACAAAATAAATGCATTTAAACGCGTTCTCGGCTATCGTAATCGATCGAACCATTTATTATTATTAAATACGAACGTATTTAGCATTCAGAGGAATATGTCTGCTTCTCTACTATATTTTCATATATTTGTACCATTCGTTTGTGTACGTACAAGTTACGTTTATATACGTACGTAAGTATTTATGTATTTATGTACGCACGTACGTATATACGTATATACGATAGTTCATGGGAAAATCGAGGGGCGTGCGATATCGACGATTTCGATAGATAACGTGTGTTTGACAAAAGCACGTATACCCAGACCCATGCTCGACCAAGTATACATACACACACACACACACACACAAAAAGAATATATATATATACATATACTTACACACATGTGCATAGACGTATATACATATCGAACCCTTGCGAAGGGTGGCACGTCGGAAAAGCTCGTAATCCGATCTAACAAAAAGGCAACAGGGAGCTTGCTGTAGTAATAATAATAATAATAATAATAATAATAATAAAAAGAAGAAGAAGAAGAAGAAGAAGAAAACGAAAGAAAAAAGAAAAAGGAAAGAAGAAGAAAAAGTGGGGGAAATGGGGGAGACGACAGGGGAGTGTACACATAGAGGCATACTAAATAGGTGTATGGGACTTTCGAGTATGATCCATAATGATATTGCGCTTTCGAGATGTTGCACGCCGCCATAATGTTTTTATTTTTTCTTATACATTATTTACTATATCGGCGATGTGCGTAGAGGCGAATAACGAGCTGGCAAGCTCTGGGCGCAAGCTCTCTGCTCGATCGAACGGAAATAATCTTGGATGAACGATAAACGACGATGTTAACGTCCTCTCTCTCTCTCTCTCTCTCTCTCTCTCTCTCTCGCATGGGCATCGTCATAATCGCAGAGATGCGTTTTCCATCCTCTTTCATGCTACTCATCTGCAAGATTCGGAAAATAAAAAGGAAAGGGTCTGCGACAGGAAAGAAATTTCCGAACGATGTCGTCGTATTGCTCGCTTGCGTCCGACTACAGAAAAGAAAAGAAAAAAAAAAAAAAAATAACAAAAACCAAAAAAAAAAAGAAAAAAATAATACGAACTGACCTGCGCAATAGAAAAACGAGCCGATGGAAATTTCAAACGTGTTCTCAACTTAAAATTCAAAAGTTACACGCCAATGGGATTACGCGAAAGCTTCGGACATACATGTGTGTGTGCGTGTGTGTGTGTGTGTGTTTGTGTGTGTGTACGTATAAAAAAGTAAAAGAAAGAAAGCAAAAAAAAAGTAAGAAGACGAAGAAAAAGAAGAAAGGGAAAAAAAAAGGGAAAAGGAAGGTAGGAGGAAAGGGGGGAAGAAAGGATAAAAAAGAAAGAGAAAAAAAAACGCGCGCGCGCGCGGAAAAGTAAAAGAGGGAAAAGGAAGAGGAGCATCGGAAGGAAATGGACCGAAGGATGGACGTAAGGGTAGAAAGGAGAAAGAACGGGCAAAAGAGGAAGAGAAAAGAGTAGAAAAGAAAGAACGAAAGAAGGAAGAAAAGGAAGGGGGAAAAAAAAAAAGGAAGAAAGTCTCGAGGAAGCGAGAAAGGCAAATATAAAGATCACGCTTGGATGCGCGTACTTTTGCATGTATATACGTACGTATATCAAAATGGACCGAGAGAGGGAACGAACGAGTAAGAGGGAGAAAGAAACAGAGAGAGAAAGTTTGAAGAAAGAGAGAGAGAGAGAGAGAGAGAGAGAGAGAGAGTGAATCTTGATTCCTCATCTTGAAGTAGTAGGTATAGCAGTTGGTAAATGGGAAAGGAGAAATGCAGTGGACTTTTAGCTGCGAGTGGACCCTTTTAAAAAATAGGAAACTGGAACTATAAGCGCGTTCTACGCGTTACACGAGCCCACCCGCGATGCCCACTTGGAGCGATGAAAAAACGTCAGAAGGAAGAAGAAGAAGAAGAAGAAGAAGAAGAAGAAGAAGAAGAAAAAGAAAAAAGAAAGATAGAGAAAAGAAGAAATGTCGAAACTCTTGGGAGGTGAAATGGGTTGGGGGTGGTGGATGGTCGACGGCGTTGGATGGGTCTGCCTCCGACTGAGGGGGAAAAAGAGAAAAAAAATAAAAAGAAAAATATAAAAAGAAAAAAAAAAGAAGAACCCCGTACCTTGGTACGCCAGCGCGATATGTACTTGCTCGTAACTACAGCGACGATAATGCCACTCGAGGAATGCACCCAAAGAGAACCGACGAAGCGCGTCAGTATTTCAAAAGCCGTTTCTGACCGAAATGCATTGCGTGGAATCGCGTTCTCGTTTCTAACCTCCTCTCCCCACCCCCGGTTCCTACCTACCCTCGCTATCCCAAACGCTGCAACACCTCCACCCTTCCTCCTTGCCCAACGTCCCATCATCCCGCCAACGACGAGACTACAACCACCTACCCTACCACCGTCTCTTCCTTCTCGCAACTACCACTACCACTATCACTCCTCTCTCTCTCTCTCTCTCTCTCTCTCTCTCTCACTCTCACTCTCCCTCTGCCCTTTTTCATTCCTACTTCGCGTCTTCTAGCCATTTTTGGCCTCCGTCCCTTTCTCTCTCTCTCTCTCTCTCGCACTCTCTCTCTCTCTCTCTCCATTTCCATTCCCATTCCCTCCCCTCCTCCATCTTCTGTGTTCTCCACCTTGTTCCCTTTCTCTCTTTCTCTCATTCTCTCTACAACGTCAAACCCCACCCTTACCTCACTACCTCTCTACTCTTTCAAAGAGAAAATGTATCCTAGGTATTTCTACGTTCAACCGTAGCAACAGGAAAAATGAATAATATTCGTGAATAGCTTAAGGAATATATATAGGCGTGTGTGTGTGTGTCTGTGTGTATGTATATATATATATATATATATATATATATATATATATATATCGAATGGGTTCTTTGATATTACCTACTGGAAAACTGTTATCGCGAGCTGTTAAAAAAAAAGAGAGAGAGAGAGAGAGAGAGAGAGAGAGAAAGAAAGAAGGGAAGATAAGAAAAGAAAAGAATGGAAAAGGAAAGGAAAAAAGGAGAGAATTTCTTGATTTTATATGACTATAGTACAGAGGATTACCCACTCGTTGGAGTTTTAAATTACACGAGGATTTCAATATGCTTGAATAATCTGAGATCGTTTAATACTTAAAAGATATATATATATATATATATATATATATGTATATATATATATATATATATACTTCATTTATATTGAAAAAAAAAAAAGAGCGAGAAAGAGAAAGAGAGAGATACATAGAAAATCTCGATCATCTCGGAGGAACCACTTTTTTTTCCTCCTCCCCGTAATCGTTATTTTTTAACAGTCTACGTGTAAAACTTGATACTTAAACCACATTGCGCCAGTAAAAAATCTTCGTAGTACTCGGTTAAGAAAAGCTCCCCGGGCACAGAGAAGGTATAATGTTTCTGTTGTATCCGCGCTATGTAACAGGAGAATGTACATATCTCTGAGTGTGGTGGTAGTGGTGGTGGTGGTGGTGGTGGTAGAGAGAGAGAAAGAAAAAAAAATCCAAATCAAAAAAATGAGAAAAAAAAATAAAAAAAAAAAAGCAAAGAACAAGAAGGAAAGAAAATACGTGATACGAGTGGACGTATGTACATGCAAGCTCTCGATGTAATACGCACTTTAATACTTTCGTTTGCAAACCCATATGTTCGTATTATTTCACGAATGTAAAAAACCCTCTCCGAGGGAATGAGAAACCGTGTGATACTAAAATTCGACTCTACGACGAATCCCGGTCGAATTCGATGAAAGAAAAAAAAAAATATATATATATATATATATATATATATATATATATATATATATATATATAGAGAGAGAGAGAGAGAGAGAGAGGAATCACAAAACGAAAAAAAAGAAAAAGAAAAAGAAAGAAAATTCGTCGCGTTTGTAATCGAACATTTTGATCAGCTTTGTGTTACGCTCCGTTCATAGACGTCAATGAAACATGAACGACCGACGTGAACAACCAACGCGAAATAAATGGGCTCACTTATGTTAGTTCGGTATAGAGATCGAGTATCAAACGTTAACCTTAAGCAGCAACCTCATCCAACCTAAACTTTCATTCCTTCCCTATTAATACTGCTGCCCTACATACACTCTAAACGATAATCTTCTTCCTCTCTTCTTCTTCTTCTTCTTCTTCCTCCTCCTCCTCCTCCTCCTCCTCCTCCTCCTCCTTTTCCTCCCAACACGGAGAACTAGATCTCTTATATCCAATCAGTGTGCGCGGCCCGTTCACCTTCTCGGAATACTCCAACGAGCCGGAAAACGTCTAGTTCGTCGACATAATCTTATCGCTAAATGAACCGACGGTCGCGGATTATTAGGTCTCGCGATTAACGTGCTTACCACCCACCACCCACCACCCACCACCCGCTCTCACTACGACCCACGCGCCTCCTCCATCCCTCTCCCAATCCAATCCAACCTAACACCAACCGACCCTGCTACCCCGTTTACGCCTCCAAACTCGAAACCTTTCTACCCCCTCCCCACTCCCCACTACCCACTACCCACTCCACGTACGTTTACACGCCATCTACGCTACCGAAAATCCATAAACAACAACACACTTACATATTCGAGACCCGAGAGAACAATGTAACATTTGGCTTCCGTCATTAACAAACAAAATCGATATTCGGAGTTTAATTGTTCCGAACAACTGTGCTCGTACCAAATGTCAATCTTTGGTATCGGACTTCCGTCGTTAAAAAAAAAAAAAAAAAAAAAAAAAAAAGGAAGAAAGGAAAAGAAAAAACGAAAGGAAGAAAGGAACGGAGGGGAGAAACAAAGAGCGAGTACGAAAAATTCATCGACGAACGAAATTCTTGTATGATAACTCGCGTACAATGATATACTACAATGTTCAACGGTAATTGTTTCGATAGAAAGGCTGACAGTGAGCGAATACAATACTTCCAATTCAAATGCAAACTTTGCAACCAGAAATAGCATGATTTCTCTCTCTCTCTCTCTCTCTCTCTCTCTGTTGAAACGGCTTCAATAACATTGTATCGAACGTTTCCCCACTGAAATAGTTTATTTTTGCGTTCTTTCACGCGCGAATTAGACTATTCAAACTTTAATACAATTCTACCAGAATTTGTAGGTTATAAACTCGCGACGCCATCGTGAGCTCGATTAATTGATTCGCTAATGGGAAGGACGTCGCTAATGTGTCGATGATAGATAAATAAAAAAATTAAAAAAAAAACGAGAGAGAGAGAGAGGGGGAGAGTGAGAGGGAGAGAAACAATCGAGAAGAGTTAGATCTAAAGAGATCTAAAATTGTGCAAGTTACGTAAAACCATTTCGACAGGGAGCTATGGTACACCAGAACCATTTTAAGAGGGAACAAATTTTCTCTCGCTACGAACGCTCGTTATGATAAGATATGAGAAACGCGGCACATTTTACCAGCATTGTTACCTCTTCTTCTCTCCCACTTTTTCTTATCGTATCCCTCTCTCTCTCTCTCTCTCTCTCTCTCTCTCGCTCTCTTCCCCTTTTTTTACAACTCGATCCTCCATATCCCAACATTTTACTAAACGTTCCTTGTTCTAAAAAAAGAAAAGGAAAGAAAAACTACCACAAAAGATATTCTCTCTCTCTCTCTCTCTCTCTCTCTCTCTCTCTCTCTCTCTCTCTCTCTCTCTCATACACAACGCACGCACACTCTCAAATGATATCAACGAATTCTCTCTTTCCTACCGAATCTCAATATTTGCTAAACGTTCATTCTCCGTTCGAAGTTCACATCACGTTCTAACTTTATCCGAAAACTCTTCCGTACTAATATCGTGAATTTTCCATCTCTCTTCAATTATGAAGCAAATAAGCATGTACATATATATATATATATATATATATATATATATATACATATATGTACTTAAAATAATTGTATACGTTGTCACAAAAGTACGGTCTTGTCGATCTAATATCGTATAAGAAATAAAAAAAAAAAAAAAATAAGAAGAACTAACTCGCAACCAAACGTCTAACTATCGAACGTATGCGTTCGTCGGATTAAATGAACGATTAAGAAATAAAATAAAAGAAAAATTAAACAGAAAAAGAAAAAGAAAAATAAAAAGGAAAGAGAAAAAAAGAAGGAAAGAAAATCCAACGGAGAAATTCTAATTTGATTTCCATGATGTGCAAGTCTCTCTCTCTCTCTCTCTCTATCTCTCTCTATCTATCTATCTATCTATCTATCTATCTATCTATCTCTACACCGTTCTCTTACTCTTACCGCATCATCCTCCCGGATAGTTTCAAGTGAAATTCTTTTAAAGGAATCACTTTCCAACCCAACTCACCCACCCTAGACTCCCAGTATCGCCCAACCCCCGTTAAACCCCCTCTTATATACAAACCCGTCCCACCTCCCCGATCCCCACCCCCATCCTTAGTTCCCAAGTCCCAGTCCGCCGATCGTACTATACTAAAGAAAATCCGTCCTTGTATAGCCGAAGGAGACAACCATGAACTAGCTAAGAAGAAAACTTCGAATGGGGAACGGGGATATATAAAAGGGAGCCAAAAGAATACGAACGATAAAGCGTTTCTGATATCTTATCACGGTAATGGCCGCCGTAGGCTGTTTCCCTCTCTCTCTCTCTCTCTCTCTCTCTCTCTTTCCTCTTCTTTCTTTCTCTTTCTCTCTGTTTCTCTCGTACGTACCAATACAAACATAAACACTATACGCAAACACACGCACACACGCACACGCACAGAGAGAGAGAGAGAGAGAGAGAGACACACATACTTTCTATCTATGCATCTATCTACGCGTAGCATACCACGCGAAATTCTGCCCTGTCACAAGCCAGCCGGCCGCAGCCGAACGTTAACGTATTCGCTCTACTTCCTGCAAATGGCAAACCGGCAGCTGCATGACGCGTCGAACGTATCGTTAAATGTACGATGGGACACGATTTCGCATCGCTCACCGATTTCAGCTGGATATCACTGGCTGCCTGGTTGGTTGGCTAGCTAGCTAGCTAGGTAGGTAGGTAGGTAGGTAGATAGGTAGGTAGGTAGGTAGGTAGGTAGGTAGATAGCTAGCTAGCTAGGTAGCTAGCTGGCTAACTCGTTTGTACGTTCGTTCACATCGCTCTTCGGGTTTATGATAGGGATTTCGTGACGCCATCAAAATGGCGTCGAATGCACTCACCGACTAAAACGAGAGAGGGAGAGAGAAATAAAAAAAAAAAAAATAGGAAACGTAAAAAAAAATAGAAACGAAAACGTAAAAAGTTATCGGGAATACGGGCGAGAAATAACGGATATGATAATATGATAGATGGTAGGGACGACGACGACGACGACGACGACGACGACGACATTAATATGCGAACATTCTGACTTTGATTATTATCGTCGGTGGTGAAATAAAGACGTGGAACTTTTTTTTTCCTCCCTTTTTCCATCTATATGTATATGAAATCCGCTAAAAATCAAGCCCGTTAAACATCATCTCTTGACAATTAATTACTGATAACTTCAATGTGTTTCCATGATCTATAAGAAGAAAAAAAAAGAGAGAATAAGAGAGAGAGAGAGAGAGAGAGAGAGAGAGAGAGAGAGAGAGAGAGAGATAAAAAAAGAATTGTTGGATAAATTTCTAATTTATTCCTGTGACATGAAAGAAACTTCATGTGTTTAAAAGCGTACGTATATATATATATATATATATATATATATATATATATATATATATATATATAACGTTAGTAAAACGTCACTGTAATATAAATTAGGTCGTTAAAGTAAACAGAGTATATAGAGATCGTTCGATGGTTGAACAAATAGACGTTTTAATAATTAAATAAGAGATAGAAGGTGTGTATATATATATATACATATACATATATATATATATATATATATATATATACATATATAGGATAAACGTACCGTTTGGCAAGTAAGAATAGCCAGGAGCTTTCGTCGAAGGTAATAACAAAGCTGAAGATAGACGGAAGATATCCCTTAATGATACAATAGGATAATAGAGCGATTCGTTGCACGATAAACAACGTACTACCACGCCACGTTTTTGTGCAAGTACATGATTAAAAAAAGCAACCACTCTCTCTCTCTCTCTCTCTCTCTCTCTCTCTCTTCCTCTCTCGGTCGTATATATTCCTGCGAGAAAATAAAAATATACTCACCCACCCACCCACCCACCCACCTACCTACCTATCTACCTACCTGCCTGCCATACCACCTACCTATCTACGTGCACTCGCATAGGTATACGCGCGTATACGTGTGTGTGTGTGTGTGTCTCTGTGTGAGGCTTATATGCGTGCGTGTATATGTATTCGTGCTTGTATAAGTTCGTAGGTGTGATATAAATGCTATGCATAGATAATGTGGCCGTAGAAGAAATCGATAACCGTCTTCGTTCGAGCGAGAATTCTCACGGGGGAAAAATGCTGTAACGATACGAACGAATTCGACGAGAAATTGCATAAAATCCGTTTAACGTGTAAAACGTGTGTATACATGAATACGATGTCGTCTACGTACGTACTTAAATACATACATAGATACATAAATACATACATACGTATGACTATGTATGTATATGTATCGTTATCGTATAGGAAACACCTTCCTTTGTCAAATTTTCTCAATTAGTTTAATGAACATTGAACAAAGGCAGCTCTACGTTTTACGTACGTATATGTACGTACGTATTTATCTACGTACCTGTGTATGTGTACGTACGAGATAGTGTATCAGGTTAATTTTTTCGAACGTTATTTTCTGTTTTTCTTCCTTTTTTTACTCTTTTTCTTCTCTCTCTTTCTCTCTCTCTCTCTCTCTCTCTCTCTCTCTCTACCTCTTCTTTTTTCAAGACTCATTATATAAAGTAATTATATAATAGAAAAGTTGTTAAATGCCGTAATAATTTTATACAATAATGAAACACTAATTTTTCGTTGGATTATTTACATAAATAACGAAGGAAAAGGGGGAAAAATTGGGTCAACATTTTTTTGTGTTTTGCTTCCACAGGCAAATCTGTTATTAAATCTATGTAAACGCCGAAGTAACGGGCACACGCACGCACGCACGCACGCACGCACGCTCATACGATATAACGTATATTCGATAATAATTAAAAAAAATAAATAAATAAATAAATAAATAAATAAGTAAATAAGAACGAAAGAAGAAGAAGAAGAAGAAGGAGGAGAAACGAAGGAAAGAACCGGATGGAAAAATTAACGAAACATTTTTCTCGGCTAACAATCGGTTTGAAATGAAAATAAATAAATGAAAAAAGGAAAGAAAAAAAGAAAAAAGAAAAAAAGAATAAAGAGAAAGGGGCAAAGAGAAAAAAAAAAAAAGGAAATAAATTCGACATTTGACTTCTCTCGATGTCCTTACACTCGGGAAAACAGAAATTTTTTTCGCTTGACAAAAAGCTCATTGTCGAAAACGTTAACGCGTTCGCGAACGCGTTAACGTTTCACAGATATTTCGCTACCTCGTACCGTAACGATAAATTCTCCGTTTCTCCTTTTTTTTTTTTTTTTATTTCCTTTTCATTTTGTTTTTTCCTTTTTTTTTTTTCTTTCTTTCTTTCATTTTTTTTTTTTTGTCAGAATACGTTGTTCTCCGGGGAATACATTTACCATTTCGTTTAAAAATTTCACCGCGTACCGGGGAAAAAAGTTTTCACTCCATGGCGATATCTATGACGAAGTTTCGAACGTATGTATGTACATTGAAATTTGTAACTTTGCATGAAAATCTCTTCGTATGTATTTGTGGATGTGTGCGTTTGCGTGCGTTCGTGTGATCGTGCGAACGTGCGTGTGCACGTGTAAGAGGAAGAAGAAGAAGAAGAGGAAAAAGGATACGAGAAAGAGGGAGAGAGAGAGAGAGAGAAACAAAAAAATATATTACAAATTTTATCAAGCCCACCCACACACACACACACACGCACACATTTTATTATGTCATCCTCTCAGTACCATCCTCATGTGTATCGAAAAAGATTTGTCTTACGATAAATACGCGTCGATTACATTACTACGACCCCGTCGATGCAAATTATTTTTTCATTATATTTCTTATCATTACGTGGAAAATAATCACGAGACGGCTCTTTTGTTCGTATAATAAACAAATTTTAACGAACGATTCGTTAAACGCTCGAACGTTAATAACAACATACATACGTATTCGCGCGTGTGTAAGCGTGTGTACGCGTGTATGTGTACGTGCTAATATATAAATATATACACACGTAGAATCATTGATCTCATCCTGTAATCGCGTACTCGATAGAACGAAAGTGACATGTGCGGTATTTCGATGACGATGGCATTTGTTCCCATCGTTTTCACCGCAGATAGAGGACGACGATACCTTTTAACGCGATTAGCGTATATTCCCTATATTTTATTAATTCGTTCAGAAATGAACGCAATAGCGGTAGCATGTAGTAATATCAGTAGTAGCAGAAGTAGTAGTAGTAGTAGTAGTACTGTACGAATGCGTCATTCAGAAATAATAAATATCATTAAAATAATTGTTAATGTGTATTTATACAATATTGAATGTAAACGCTCGGATATTCCATTAAAATATATATATATATATATATATATATATATATATATATATATATTTTAATATTCCATTAAAATATATATATACATATAAAGAGAGAGAGAGAGAGAGAGAGAGATAGATCTGCATATTTTATGGAAATATCTATAAATATTTCAGATAAAATAATTATATGTGTTTACGAGTTCACATTCAATGGCAATTATTTCCAATGATGGAAACCCAATGCGTCGTAAATTATTGAATAACGATGATGACGACGACGACGACGATTATGATAAAAGAAATCATGAAAGAAATAAAGAAAGCGACAAGAAATTCGAATGTAATCTATTTCACGTAACTCCGTCGTTACGGGGGAGGGGGGAGGAACGATCGTTTACCTCAATTAAATCTCTACGTACCAAAAAAATATTTTTATCGGATTAAAGGAAAACGATTGTCTCCGGAATATTGAGTAACGATAATGAAGCGGCAAATAAATGCGGCTTGTCCGTTGATTTAAACGTTCCTACGTGCGATGTGTTAGGAATTTCAAAAGCAACGTATATTAACTAAAAGGGAAAGGTTACTCTCTCTCTCTCTCTCTCTCTCTCTCTCTCTCTCTCTCTCTCTCTCAGTGTTATTTGTGTGGTTAGGAGAACGTGGATACACGGGTTGGTGTGTACCAACGCGTTCCAGGAAATAACCTGCTGCTGCAACCTTCGGAGGCATTAAATGATGAAAAGATGAAATGATGAAAAGAGAGATGAAAAGAACGTTCGGCCATCTTAAACGCCCCCCCCCCACCCTCCCCCCCCCCCCAACCCTCTCTCTCTCTATATATATACATATATATATGCTCTCACGTCGCGTACCGCTTTTGCGCTTTTTCGTCGATCACGAAAAGCCGCTTCCGACCACGAAATCGAAACTCGTACACGCTCAAGCGAAAATGTGGTAGGAGAAATTAACGAGCACCTCTGATATCGACAGGATGTATGTACGTTGGTAATACTTAAAAAGCAATTTAACCTTCTTAAGTAAGATCGCGGACGACTTTTTTACCTTTTTTCTTTTTTTTTTTTTTTTCTTTTTTTTTTTTGTATCTTGCGGGCTTTGGACGAGGTTTTGTTTCGTTCTTCTAATTTATTGCATCGAACATTTTTCTCTTTCCTCTCTCCTCCCCTTCTTTTGTGCATTGCTTGCTTATAAAAAAAAAAAAAAAAAAAAAAAAAAGGAAGAAAATAAAGAAAATGTATACATACACATTTCATGTAACAAATCGATCTTTGTTTAATTCCCATTATTTTCTTGTGCTTACCTTCGTCGTCGAAACCCATATAAATAACAATCCCTAACGATCCATAATATCGACATAAATAATGTAAAACTTTAAGTAACAAGTTAGGAAAATTAGCGAAGACGGGGATCGATTTTTTAATCGTGATTAAAAAAAAAAAAAGAGAAAAAGCAAAAGAGAGAGAGAGAGAGAGAGAGAGAGAGAAAACATCAATCTTTAACGAACACTCTAATCGAAAGGTGAATTTTCGCTTTACGTTGATCTCGCGTTACGATTTACTCGTAGAGGTAACATGTTTCACGTCTCATTGAACCCTTCACCATTGTTTCACGTTGCATGCACGTTCGTTTCCATTTCTTTCGTGGTCTCCGCTCCGGGTTAAATATCGGAATAGAACCGGATAGAAATAGAGAGAGAGAGAGAGAGAGAGAGATAACAGAGGATCCTCAGAACGATGCTATTCGACGACGGCGTTGCGGTTTACCATGAGCATCCCATTTTCGATCGTACCTACTCTTCAACAGAAAAGTTCAATTATCCATCAAAGAACAAAAATTGACTGATGGACCTATGTAGTATACCCGAAATTTAATAATAAAATCAATTAATATTGTTTAAATTAATAACGTTCGATTTCATAATATACATTTATCCAAGTACGCGTATGCAATTACTGTCATCATGATCGTCGTCTTCGTAGTCATCGTCATCGTCATCATCGTCATTATAATTATTATTATCACTACTACTACTACTACCATTACTATTATTATTATTACTACTACTACTACTATTATTATTATTATTATTATTATTATTATTATTATTATTATTATTATTATTATCATTACTACTACTACTATTATTAATATTATTATTATTATTAATATTATTACTACTATTACTATTATTACAATTATTATATTTGTTTTAATTATTATTATTATTATTATTATTATTATTATTATTATTATCATTATTACTATTAACATAATTTATATTATTATTATTATTATTATTATTATTATTACTATTATTATTATTATTATTATTATTAAGGAGAGAGAGAGAGAATATATTAGTATCTTTTGATCGTTATTATGGTAGCAGTACATTAGATAAACGGAGCAAAAGAGAAACGGATCGTTTATCGGTGTTTTATTGAAATGCATTATAGGTACATTCTCGTGTATGCGTTGTTGTATATCGAGATTCGCGAGCACGTTTACCGGACTTCGAAATGGATCATTAATCACAGAAACCATGGGCAGACGGTAATGGATGGTTATGGACCGATTTGGAGCTAGGCTCGATTGATCGGGAATACGTAATCATGATCAAGCTAATTCTTCTAGTAGCGACTACCTACCACCCCAACCTACCCGCCTTTCAAATCCCAGTATCGTATTACGCGTTCATCATTGTTATACAGTCCTTAAAACCGGATTTCGAATCTTGCAAATATAGAACGTTCATTTGTCTCTCTCTCTCTCTCTCTCTCTCTCTCTTTCTCTTTCTTTTTCTATCTGAATATATTACGTTAATTCCTTACGATCGATCATTGGATCGAAACGAAACGAAACGAAACGTAGACAAAAAATTTACCGTCTTATCAAAATCCGATCGATGAAAAAAAGAAAAACAAAAATGTCGATCACAAATATATATATATATATATAAATATACAAATATAATACTTAGGATTAATTATAATACATAGGAGTTAATTTTGTTAAATTAAAACGCTTTCTCAGTTTCGATCGGAACTTATTCTTACGGCGACGAGATGAGCGTGGGGAGAAATGAGGGAGGAAGAAGAAGAAGAAAACAAATACACGATATCACACATTAAAACGTGACAACTGACTAATTATCTACGCAAATGTATAATACATAATCCACATGTATATAAGCATGTGTATATATATATATATATACCTATTTTTTTTCGTGTGAAAATGTATCATCAAATGATCAGAGATTCGCCGTAAGAGAATTTCGTATTAGCCATGGCCAAGCGAAGTACCAGCGACACGTTCACCTCCAATGGAAGGCGTAACCTCCTGGGAGGAGCGCGCCAAGCTGATGGTGGGAGCTTTAAAAAGAGCTTAATCGACTTAAGAGCAAAACTACCGCGTCGGGACGTCCCTTTTTCTTGGCAGAGAAGCCGCCGGGGTGTGGACCGGTCGGTCAGCCCTCGATAGTTCGTGTATATATATATATATATATATATATATATATATATATATATATATATACTTTGCTCTACGTGCTAGTATATACTACGTGTGTCGCCTAGAGAAACACGAAAAGACCTACTCGTAATCGAGTCTCCGTCCAATTAGGCCAACATAGCACCCTCGTGACCCTTTCTCCTTTCTCTATATTTATCTGTCCGTCTCTCTCTCTCTCTCTCTCTCTCTCTCTCTCTCTCTCTCTCTCTCTCTCTCTAACTATCTATCTATCTATCTCCTTCCTCCTGCCTCAAAGGCACTCGTCCGATTTTACTTTATTTTCTCGCCAGCTACGAATTCGCAAATGCTCCTTGATGTTACGATTTCACGTTGATTTAACAACTATGAAAATCATCCCTCATTACAAACATTACGTGATATGAAATTCGAGGTATTAATAATGATTGTTATTCAAATTCTAATATTATTCGTACTATCGTCAATCGCCTCGACCATAGTTCGTGGTAAATATATTTTGTTTCGCGGAAAGAAAAGAGAGATAGAAAAGAGCGAGGAAGTAACGAAATAATAAAAAAAAAAAAAAAAAGAGGAAAAAAGAAGAAAAGAAGAGAAGAAAAAGAGAGATAGAAAGAAAAAAAGAAAGAAACCAATTATTAAGGGAGACGAGATAGACAGACAATATCTCACGAACGATCACGAGAATCGTAACAATTTATGTCGACGAAACACTCTGTTCCCTTCCACCATTGTCCTGAGATGATTGTGGACGATGTCGGGACGCGTACTTAGGGCGATTAAAAAATTATGGTAATTGTCTGTAGCGGCTGGAAGGCCGGAACGTAATATTTTATAGGACAATAAGTCGTCTCTCGTGAAATTCCTTCCTACGAACTCGACATTTTCTAGAAGAGAGAGATCGAGAGAGAGAGAAAGAAAGAGATAAATAGATAGAGAGAATATGATAGAGAGTATGAGAGAGAGAGAGAGAGAGAGAGAAGCAGAAAAAGAGAACGAAAACGTTTCCGACCGTTTGCGTATTATTACCTCGAGAATTTCTCTCAACGAGCACCAACGAATCGAGCTCATTTTTACCTTTAGTTTTACAACGCGCTAAGCTTCGACTCTGCCCCTCTCTCTCTCTCTCTCTCTCTCTCTCTCTCTCTCTTTTCTCTCTTTTTAACCATCGCGATACCTTTCGAAACGGGGACATTTCGCGAAAATACCAAGTCGAAACGACGCGAGTTTAAGATGATGGTTATCGTCTTTTTCCAGTCGGTTGTCCTACGCTCTCATGAGAGGTCCTACTACTACTACTACTGCTACTACTACTGCTACTACTAACATTGGGAAAACATGAAGACCGATCGTCCGACGATGATTCTCAGCTTCTGCGTTATCCTATTACTGTTGAGATCCGACGTCTGTTCCCTGGTAATACGTAAGTGTTCATTTCTATCGATCTTTTAACGGCTACGATCATTTTATTTTCATACAAACCATGTATCGTATCGTACGTTCGATATAGAGAGACAAAGGGAGTGTGTATGCGTCACTGTGCGTACCTGAACGTTCACGTACTTATCTATGGGAGCTCTTTAAATTGAAAATTTCGAAAGATTCGATTCGACGAACGTACGATGATAAGACACCAATTTTGTCGATATCTCCCATATTATAAATCTAAATCGTACGATCGCAATGATATTTCGATTATCGCGATACCATTCGTTCGTTTTCTAATGAATTCTTTCGGACGTTAAATAATTCGTCCTGTAAAACGAAACGACGGGGGGTGGGGGGAGGGGAAGGGGGAAGGGGGATTCGTACTTACGTACTACGACGTAACGTAGAGGGTTGCGTCTCTATACGTGGTTCGAAGTAAAAAAAAATATATATATATATATATATAAAAAAATAAACATACCCGTAATAAGATGGGAACGGGCGATTTGGTTGGAAAGAAATGCCCCGTTCCGATCATGAAAATCTCATACTAGGAACGAATAGAAATGGATAAAGGGAGAGAACGAAACGGCAATAAACGGGGTTGGGCGAAAGTCGAAACGATATTTTTCTTTCGGGCAAATTTGCCGCTGTTGCAACTACGAAGAACTCATTCTCCCGGAAGGAAGGAAGGAAGGAAGGAAGGAAGGAAGGAAGGAAGGAAGGATGGAAGGAAAGAAGAAAGGAAGATCCGAAGGTTTCTCTCCTTTCCCTTACCATACCCTTTTTCAACTCTTTTTTTTCTTCCCCTCTCTCTTTTCTCCTTCTATCCTCCTTCCTTCCTTCCTTCTTCATTTTCCACGTTTCTCTTACCCTTTTTCTCAGCCTTTCGCTCCTATTCTCCGTTCCCAATTCTCTTTCTCTTTCTCAATCTCTCTCTCTCTCTCTCTCTCTCTCTCTCTCTCTCTCTCTCTCTCTCTCTCCCTTTCTCCTCTCGGCTAGTACTAGCCCGTCAAATTTTTCATCGGGAGCAAGTGATCTTCGAGTTTTTATTTTCCTCGGGCCGGCTTCGCGATGGGGCGGTGGAGGGATGGAGAAAAGGGGCAGAGAGGGGGGAGGGAAGAGTTCCCATCAGTCCAGAAGTAATGACTCGCTATTCTCCGGCCGCCCGAGGGATCAATTATTTTGAATCTAATGCGACAGGATAAATTGCATCCCACGGAACGGTGCTCCTTTAGCCATCCCAACCACCCAAACCACCCACCACCCACCCACCCAACCACCCGCTTACTTACTCACTCACTCACCCCCTACTACTTCTCGATCCTACCCCATCGTCTCTGTTACTCTCCACCTTTCCAACCCACTCCAAACCTCTCATCCAACCGTCCGCCTTCAACTACCCCACCTTACCACCCCACCCCATCCCTTTCCTCTCCTCCCCTCTCCTCTCAGTCTACCCATCCTTGACTTTACCTTGCCTTTAGCTTGCCTTTCTTATTCCTTTCGGAATTTCCCTCCTATTCCACGAGGAGATGTGTCGGTAAACGAGGAAGACGATTTTGAGGTTAGGAACGCGATTCTCCATCGTAGAGACCCATACGAGTAGTTCTCTCGTCCCAACAAACCTTACACCCATCAACGTCTATATCCCACTTCCCAACACCACCGCCACCACCTCCCCCAGATATTTAACAGGTATAGGTATATAGTATAATTATTTATATATTATAATATATATTTTATAGATTGTAATTATATTCTTTAATTATTATAATTATATAATATATATATATATATATATATATATATATGATTTTATATATAATATATTTCTATATCTCGTGGATTAAGAATATTTTATATATAATAATAATTTATAATTAAAATAGTTATTTCAATAACAATATTTTCTTAATAGTCGTAATTGTAATAATTAATAGACATTTTATAGTATATAGTTATTTAAAATTAATAATATCCATTTATATATATATATATATATATATTTATTTATATAAAATAATTTATATATAATATAGATAAATTATGATCACCCGTCTATCTCGGCCCTCTCGACCCCATGACCGCCCGACTCCTGAATGCGTTTAACTTGAGCGAATGAACACGCGATCGAGTTGCATTCGACGGTTTGTCTCTCTCTCTCTCTCTCTCTCTCTCTCTCTTCGTTCCTTTTCTTCTTCTCTTTTCTTTTCTTCTTTTTCTTTTCTTTCTTTCTTATTTTCTTCTTTTTTCTCTCTTACCTTTAAACCCGATTTTCTCACGAACGCGCGAAAGAGAAATAATAGTGGGTATTTCGGGTGGACAGGTTCCATTACATTTTTTTTGTTCTTTTTTCTCTTCTTTTTTTTTTGTAGGTTTTTCATTCTTCTTCTTCTTCTTCTTCTTCTTCTCCTTCTCTTTCTCTATGTTTCATTTTTTTCGTTTCATTTCTCTACTTACACGGAGACACCAGCAATACCACCGACCGACGCGTTATTTTTTTTCTTTTTTTTTTTTTAAAGGATTCCGACCCAAGGAGCGATTTTTTTTCTGTTATTTTAATATATACATAGATAAAAAGGTATGACGTCAGATACGAAACGTCTATCTAAAAATTTTATCTCTCGTTAAATGTTCATAATAAATAACGAGAGAGAGAGAGAGAGAGAGAGAGAGAGAGAGAGAGAGAGAGAGAGTGAAAAGAAATGGATTAAGAAATATGCATCCTCGAAAGGATAATGAAAAGTATTACTATCTACTCGCTATTAATCTCGAAGGAATAACCGCGTACGAGAGAAAGAAAGACAAAGATAAGATAAAAAGAGATTTATAGATAAATAGAAAGATAAAAAGAAAGAGAGAAAAAAGAAGTTTGTAAAACAAAACTAGGTGGTAAGCTGAAACGCCGTCGCGTCATCCTCGTAACCTTTTTGCATGGGCTCACGAGAGCTTCTCTAACTCTTAAACTTCCATCTTCCTCGTTATACCAAATGGTCTGTGTCTTTGTGGTTGAACAAACAGTTACACAAAGATAAACGAAGGCAACGGAGAGTACTCGAGCAGACGTCTCGAGATGGTTTCGAGGACCAGGAATCCGCCGGCCCTTGTCCACTCTCCTTCGTCCCTTTTGCACTTAAAACCGAGTATATAGAGCCCGATGCTTCAGGCGGGTCCATCGCGATCTCTCATCAACCGGTTGGTCGGTACGGTACGGTACGGTACGGTACCCGTGTCCCTCGTGGAATCTCATTTGAAAAAAATGTGAATAAAATATGACGGGTCTTTTGTTACTTGAAAACGTTATAACGATCTACGAATCGCAAAGCTCGTTGGATAATATAATATATTTATATCGTAAAAATTAAATTTGTCGAAGTACGTTCGTGTTCGGTCGGGCAGAAGGGGGAGGGGAGTGGGATCGAATAGAAGAGGGAGGGTGGAGGGCGGGAGGGACGGGGAAATATATTCGTCGCTGTCGATTCCTTTTTAGGGCTATTACGTTTCCATCTTTCAATTCAAAACGCGCGATACTTCAACATTGAGTATAGTCACAAAAGCATTTAATTCTAGCCGATAACTTTTTCTAGCTTCGTAATTTTGTGATTCGAGAGAGTTTGATTCTAGAAAATATTAAAATTGATTTTTAATATCGTCGGAGAACTATCGAGCCAGCCTGTGTTTATAACGATGAGCACCGCGCAATACTTGAAATTCTTTTCGTGATACATTTTTTTAATAAAGATTATACGCACACGCAAATACATAAGATGATAAAGATGAAACTTCGACGATAATAATATACGAAGATCGTAAGGAATCGGCCAAAGCGAATTTGGCACATATCCTTTTAGATCGTCTGTCTAATTTCTTTCTGATAAAACGGCCATATACCCGTTTATATGAATTCTTGAGAGTACCATTATCTCTCGAGGACATACTGGGAGATAGGTCACTTGGGTCTTACGTTAAAGAAGAACTATCGGTAACTCCAGATGCGCGACATTAGGGGGTTTCTCATTAAAGAGGAAAACTTCATTAGAAATCTGATAGACGGTGTATCTCCTATCAAAGGCTTTTCGATTTAATCCACATCTATTAGTTATTTAGCTATGTACATACATACATATACACATACACACATATATATATATATATATCGCATAATTATATTGTAACTCCACGCACTAATTCCCCGATCGTGGTTCCTTATTGAAACAATAAATTCAACGATTAATCTGGGATTATATGTATAATATTCAAAATCTTGATTTACATTTTTCGAGGTAAACCTTTCTATGACGAAACGTGTAATCATCGAATATTGCGCCCTCGTTTATATACCTAAGAGGCAAGACGTCGTCGTGGCGATATCAACAACGAATAGCTTTTGCTACCCTGCATTATATACATACATACAAAAGTACATACATACGTCGCACGCGATGTCGCGTCTGTATATTAGCGTATCAATGTCTCGCTGGGATCGATCAAAACGCAGTAACTATCTTCCTTTCGCGATCGACGATGGAAGGCGAACGATTAACTATCAACATACCGGCAATCCTCTCCCGATAACATTTATCACTTTTTTTTATTTTCTCATTTCTTTGTTGTTCTTTCTCCTTCTCTCTCTCTCTCTCTCTCTATATATATATATATATATATATATATCTCATCTTTATTTCCTCTCTTTGTTTTTTGAAACAGAAAACGCCACAGAATGAAAAGAACATAAATATCCATTGTTGGCGAGAAAAGAGAGAATGAGAGTACGGGGGGAGGGGACTGGGACCGAGTGAGTAAGGGCGAACGGCGGGAGGGTGGGAGGGGGGTAGGTAGAAGATAGAAAGAAAGAAAGAAAGAAAGAATAAAAAATGGCTCGAAACTTCAAATTGGATTCGAGTATCAACGAATCCTATCTCGGATCAAGGGATCTTTGATTCTTATCTCGCTAAGATCTCGGTAAGATATAACAATGATTATGCGCGCGCTGATCCATTGTCTTGTCAGTCAACCTCCTTTGTTCTCTTTCTTTACCAGTTTCCCTTTCTCATCTTTTCAACCTCTTCAACAGCATCCTTCTTACTTTTCCTACTTTCTCTCTCTCTCTCTCTCTCTTTCTATCTCTCTATTCCTATGGCCTGGAAAGAAGATTTTACATACATACATACACACGTACGTACACGTACACGTACACGTACATATATATATATATATATATATATATATATATATATATATATATTCTCCAAGTATGATAGAAGAGTGTAAAGGGAGAAACGAGCTCCGCGAGAGAGAAGACCGCTGAAAACCATCTTCCGGATAACCGTATTATCCGCTGGCATTGTCTACGGCCAGCCAATTCGAAGTAATGAGACACAGTCGGTTGCGGAGAACAATCGACCTTCCTAGCGTAGCAGAAGCCGCGACGTGCCTTCCTACCTTCTACCCTAGGCTCCGACCAACCAACCAACCAACCAACCCCAACCCCAATCCCAATCTCCCGCCCAACCTCCCACCTAACCTCTCCCACCATCACCATCACCACCACCACCAACCTCATCGTCTCATCTCTCTCTCTCTCTCTCTCTCTCTCTCTCTCTTCCTCCTCCTTTTCAACTCTTATCCCTATCTTATTCCAGACAGTACTGCATCCGCTTTCGTCAGTCCCTTCGCTTTATAAGAAGCACGTCAATCCTAAGGAGCATCCTGCACGTAAAGTCCACACAATTTCTTCTTCTTCTTCTTCTTCTTCTTCTTCTTCTTCTTTCTCATCCTCCTCCTCCTCCATCTCTTATCACCTTTTCTTCTTCTTCCTTATCTTCTTCTACATCGTCCCCTTCTTCTTCTATTTCACCCCGTTCTTCTTCCTCTTCCTCTTCCTCTTCCTCTTCCCCTTCTTCTTATTCCTCTACTTCTTCAAAGCATACTCACGGAATATTCGTATTCCTCGTCGTCGTCTTGTAGAAACGTATAGAATAGATCTCGTGCAGCCTTTCTCTGTACGTGTCCTACCTATTATTACCAACACACGAGATAAGAATACCAGCATAGTTTCCAGTATAAAACGTGATACTCTTATTTCAACTTACCTTGAATTTAAAGGTAAACCTCCTACCACTCGCTTATCGTACGGTTTGTTCTTATCGGCCTCGATTCCTCCAACGAAATTATCATTGAGAACCTATTATCTTGTCAATTTTTTTTTTTTTTTTTTTTTTTTTTTTAACGAATACACACAATTCACCGCTTAACACACACACACACATATATATATATATATATATATAATCGATAATGTTACCCACATCGAGTATCAAGCGCGACAAACGCGATACTTTAATAAAACCAGCTTAACGAGGGATGGTGCGGGATCAAGAAGAAGAAAAAGAAGAGGAGGAGGAGGAGGAGGAGGAGGAAGAAAAAGAAAAAAAAATAACTGAACAGTTAAGCACGGAAATATTCCTATTTACTACCCACTCTATGACGAGTTTCCACAGGCCTATGCCATGGAAACTCGTTAAAAAGCTCGATTCGGTTCATTTGCACTCTTTTACCGTGGCGGGATTGGGGGATGAGATGGGGGAGGAGGGAGGGAAAGTACCGTTACAGCATATATCGAAGTTTCTTAACGCTACTCCCACTCGTACACGCAACTACGAACAAACAGCTCGGAGCTTTTATTGGAATATTACTTTCGACCGTTCTACCCATCCCTCTCTCTCTCTCTCTCTCTCCCTCTCTTACTCTTTCTCACTCTCGTTTGATTTGAAAACTACAAGTAGAGATTTATCGTTCTCCCAGTAATCACCTTTCTCTCCCTGCGAAAAGGGATAGCCCTCGAAATTCTCGCGATCTCTCCTTCGGTCCACACTAGTCTCTTTTTTTCTTCCTTCTCTTTCTATTTTTTTATTACTTTCTCTCTTTCTCTTTCCCGTCATTTTCTTTTTCCTTCCTTCGTTCCTTCCTCGATACCTTCAACGCCCGATACATATATCCAGTTGGACGTTATTCATAGCGTACTTCGATATTTCCACTTTTATCTCCGTCAGATACGTCTTTTATTCCTCGGGCCCAGTATGCATACTAAATCAGACGCTTACGAAGACTGGTGAATGTTCTAAGGGGGTTGGGCCCCTTTTCGGTGAATCTCTCTCTCTCTCTCTCTCTCTCATTCTCTTTCTCTTTCCTTCTCTCTCTCTTTTTCTATTCAAACTCCTCGACATGATTTAATGCCTTATTTGAAATTCTCCTGGCGTTTTGTATTCGATACTTTTACGTGTCACCCAATGGATACATACATACATACATGCATACACACACACACACACACATACACACATACATACATACGTACGTAGAAGATACCAAATCGTTTCTATTTAGTCGACATCGGTAACGACACAATCTCATTAAGATATATACGATATAATGAACTACAAACGATGACCAACGGTACCATGAACCTCGTACTATGAACAGATTCCTAAGATACGTCATTCCTCTTTATCGGATATACAAAATTTGTTTATCGATATCTGCGACGATCGATCTGTCGAAAAGAAAAACGAAAAAAAAAAATAAACAGAAATCTTACGAAATATCGTCGAGATATGTAGAATTGTCGAATAGTTCGAATGATTCTTTTTCGTGAATAAAATTTAGGACTGTAAAATACCCGTTCCACTTTTTTTACTCCTACCCTCTTTCTCTCTCTCTCTCTCTCTCTCTTTCTCCCCCCTTTCGACTTTTTAACTCTCTTCTCTCTTCTCTCTTCTCTCTCTCTCTCTCTTTCTTGTTCTTCTCGCGTGTATTTCGCACAAGTTCACGATTTATGAACGTGCGGAACGGCAAACACGTAATTCCCACCTCGTCTTCTACACGAATACCGCAATTTCTTTCGACGTTCTTTCTTTTCTTTTTCTGTTTTTTTTTTTTTTTTACTTGTAAATCGAACTTACGACCTACCAGATCGAAGTACGTAATATTTGCATCGAATGAAAATGTACATAAATATGTATACAAATGCGAACGAATACCTACCCGATATCTCAACCCTCTAATAATAATAACAATAATAACAACAACAATAATAATGATGATAATAATAATAATAATAATAATAATAATAAGTCGAAATGTGACCAACGAAAATGATCGATCGCGGTTGAGATATGATTTAAGATCGAATGATTAAAAATAAATTTGTATTTTCTAAATGAGACTTGAGCAAAGGAGTAAACGCGTAGACGACGGCGCGGCACGCTTACGACTTAAAAGAAAAAAAGAAAGGAAAATATTACAATGTAACGCTTCTCCGGTTAATCCCATTTGAATTCGTTACGTCCTAAAATCCTAGAACACGCTAGCGCGCTATAATTTACGAGTGTTACGGGTGTTGTTATATCGGCGTACATACAACAACGCATACGCTCCTCTCCCTTTTTCCCCAATATGTATGTATGTATATATATGCACGAATAAATATTTATATATATTAATCATTAATATTTATTAATCGTATACGTTGTACTTAAAACCCCCGGTTGGTCGTGATATAAACAGATAATCGTTAATCGTAAGTATTCGATAGTAATTAAAAACTAAATTGCTCCTTTCCGTAGCGGAAAACAGAAAGGACGTTAATCGTTCGTCTCAGAAAAAAAAAAAAAAGAGAGAGAGAGAGAGAGAGAGTAAAAACAAAGAGAACTACGAAACACTGACGAGGGCATCGGGTACGATCGATTTTTGAAATGCCACTTACGTGTAAAAAAAAAAAAAAAAAAAGAAGAAGAAGAAGGTCGTTCCCAATGTTGAAGAGGCGTTAAAATAGTCAGTCAAACCGTTAACGCACCGTACGAAAAGCCGGATTGAAAAGTTCCTTTTCTCGCAGGCTTGTCCGGCACTTTTCGACAATCGGCTTTGTATGTTTCAGTATTTCTCTAACATGCACAGGTAATTCTTGTTTTTAGAACATTGCAATTCCAATACTTAAGCCTCCTTTATCTCTCTTTCTGTCAGTTTGTCTGTCCGTCTGTCCGTCCGTCTCTCTTTATCTCTTTTTTCATCATACGAAATGAGGATGGAGTTCTAAATCGTAGCTACTATTCGATCGCACCTAGAAAAGGTCCTGCTAACTGCAGACTCCGCCATTTTGTTGAAACTTCGTCAGGCTGTTGAAAACTCGAGATAGTCGGGAGAGTCAAGAGAGATATCGACGATCTCTCTTTCGATCCTCTTTCGATCTCTCTTTCTCCTTCTCTCTCTCTCCCTCTCTCTCTCTCTCTCTCTCTATCATCCAACGACTCTTTTTCCGTTCTCTTCGAAAGCGGTGAGAACGCGTCAGGTGTTCAGACTATAATCCCTCAGACATCGGATGGTACCGATGGGGATAGCCCATGGCTCGTTGCAGCCAAGCCAATGGCGCAGGAACGTCCCCCAAACTCTACCTTCATCTCTTTTTCTCACTCACTTACTCCATTTCTCTCTCTCTCTCTCTCCCTCTCTCTCTTTTTCTATCTGTCTATCTATCTATCTGCTTCTCTCACTCTCTCTCTCTCTCTCTCTCTCTTATTTTCATCTAATCTTACTCTTTCGATTTTCTTCCGTCAGATATTTTTTGTTCCTTTTCGTTTCCCTTCGTCATTTTACAAAAATTGTCGAACATTGAAATTTCTTATTCCGAACCACGCTCGTACCAGTTACATAACGTTTCATATCAAGGATAAAACAAAACGATCAATCATTCTTTTCTTTTTTTTTTTTTTTTTTGTTGTCGTTGACTGACTACCAAAACATTCGTAAAGTCCAGTCACAGTGAAATTACTCCTAACGATAAATTCATTTCAATTTGTTTTTCTTCCTGCTTTTTATTGTTCTGTCTCTCTCTCTCTCTCTCTCTCTCTCTCTCTCTCTCTCTTTCTTTTTTTTTAACTCCCCTCTCCCTCATTTTTTCCCTTGCTTACACACGTAAAATCGCCAAAAGTTTTAATGGCATTTCTCTCTCTCTCTCTCTCTCTCTCTCTCTCTCTCTCTCTCTCTCTCTCTCTCGTGTGAACGCGCGTGCGCGCTCACGCGCACGAGATACAAAGTAGAAAAAAGTCATTCTCCCGCGTATGCGCATACGGAAGTACAAACACATACATACATACATACATACATGCATACATACATAAGTATGTATCCGTGTATACACGTATGTACGTATGTACATATATATGTATGTATGTATGTATATATGTATGTATGTATACATGTATATATGTATATATGTATGTATGTATGTATGTACTTATGTACGTATAAAATACTTTTACGTACGTGCATAGAACCGAAACGAATGTTTCGCTGACGCTTGAAACGGCGATGTAAGCGGTACGAAAAAGAAGTTTAACGAGGTACGAAAGAACAGAGAATTTCGCCGGGGATATTAGCAAAGTTTTTAAGAAAATTCTACGCCGAGTAACGTCTCTTCGATATAAAATACGTATACGCGCGCGGGCGCATACGAACACTCATAAACACACTCGGGCGCGCGTATACGTGTATATAAAAAAAGAACGAGTGAAATAGAGTGAGAGAAAGAGAGAGAGAGAGAGGGAAAATAAAATGAATAGGGAAAGAGAGAGAAAGAGAATGAGAGAAAGAGAGAGAGAGAGAGAAAGTGATAAAAAGATAGACACACGTATAAGTAGTAAAGAACGTGCAACGGCAGACAGATGACAAGTAGAAACAGCGAGGTGACAACGGACAAGTGTAGACAGGCAAGTAGAAAGAGAAAGACATACAATACAAAGACAGATCGGTGTAAATGGGAGAAAAAAAAGAAAAGGAACGAGTGGAAACGGACGAACGGACAAATAAAGTAGAAACGGTCGTAGGGGTGGAATACGGGGACGAAGAAGAGTGAGTGAGAAAGAGAGAGAGAGAGAGAGAGAGAGACGGATAAAGAGCAAGCGCATCATCCGTCTTTCTCATCAAAGAGACTTGAACTTACCGACCCATCTTCTACCTCGGTGCCTACTTCTCTCTCTCTCTCTATCTCTCTCTCTCTCTCTCTCTCTCACTGTCTGTCTATCTCTCTCACTCTCCTATTCCTACCCATTCCCTATGTTTTTCTGACCGAACGCGGAGTCGCGTGCCGTTAGCTCTTAAAGTCTCTCTCGTGCTTTCCGAACGTCGCATCGTTAAGCGACTAGTAGAAACCCCAAACGCTATATCTACATCGTCGTCGTAGTTCTTATACGAAGCGTTTGTGTACAACATCAAACGATCGTTTACTCTCTCTCTCTCTCTCTCTCTCTCTCTTTGTCTTTCTCTTTTTCTCTCATTCTTTCTCTCTTTCTCTCTCTCTCTCTCTCTCTCTCTCTTTCCTTACTCTCCAGTCCCAGCACCTAGCTCTCCCCTCTCACCTCTCCCCAACCCATCTTTTTACCGCACGCCCTCGTCCCTCGCCCTTCTGAATCAAAAAGGGGAGAACGAAATGGTGACGGTCGAAGGAATGGCAAGAACATTTACGAGCGTAAAGCATAAATTCCCTATCAAGCGTTCGTTCGTTCGTTCGTTTAATAGGAATTTGCATTTTTTTCTTTCTTTCTTTCTTTCTTTCTTTTTTCTTTTTTTTTTTTACGGTCACGTCGCGAAGCTTATCGCTATTTCTATCGGGAGAAATGTAAAATGAAACAATGAAAGAGAAAAAAATTAAGAAAGTAAAAAATGAGAGAAATTGAGAAAAGAACGAAAAAGGTCAGGGGCTTGGGTGGAGGGTAATATATATATATATATATATATATATATATATATATATATATATAAAAAAAAAAAAAAAAAAAAAAAAAAAAGAAAAAGAAAAAGAAAAAAAGGGCGTCTCGCTATGCACGTATAATATTCGCGAATACGTACGTACGCACGTACGTACGGGAATATTAAAGGTAAATCGTCTGACCTTAGTGACTCCGAACGTAAGCCTACCTCTCGAATGCTTCCTTCATTTCTCTTCCCTTCGCTTTTCCTCATCGACGATCGACTTCTTGGAATCGACTTCGTTCTTATCGGTGCACGAACTAAGTGAAATTCTTTTTCTCCTTTTCTATATTCCTTCTTTCTTTCTTTCTTTCTTTCTCTCTTTATATCCTTCTCTCTTTCTTTTTTAATACAGCGAAACGACCGAAAGTTAAAAGGGGATACGAATCCGACGTTAAACGATAAACCGTTCGCATAATCGTCTGTATTTAAAAAAAAAAAAAAAAAGAAAAAAAAAAGAAAAAGAACGAAACAAGAATAAAAAAAAAAAAAAAAGTAAACATAAATAGATTAGGTAAAACGATACGCGTTGATAGAAACGAACGGGGAAGATTCGCTAGCCGGGAGGATATTGAAACGAACGTTGCGTTCCTTCGTGTTCATTTCGAATGAACGAAATTCGCGCGGTGTTGTGAAATATTTAATAAGCCGTACGAGAGGAGAAAGAAAGAAAAAAGGAAAAAGTAACCGTAGAAAATGCGTTACCAATATCAGTTTTGC
>OU964972.1:5971008-6086008 GCA_918808275.2 Dolichovespula sylvestris
AGTCGTTGGTTCTGTTACCAAGGAGCATCCTATTCCTCTAGACGTCGTTCTGGCTCGAAAAAAAAAAGAGAAAGAACGATATAAAGAAAAACAGAGAGAGAGAAATAGAAAAATAGAAAAATAGAAAAATAGAAAAATAGAAAAATAGAAAGAGCACAGGGTAAGGTAGAGAAGGTGTTACGACGGGGCGGTCGATTAATTTCCAAATTGCAACTCGATTCAATTTGGTGAGCGCGGCCGTTGAGACGGCAACGAGTACGATGCTACTGATGGTGATATTGGTGCCAGTGCTGATGTTGTAGTGGTGGTGATGGTGTTAGTGGTGGTGGTGGTGGTGGTGGTGGTGGTGGTGGCGATGGTGACGACGGTAGCGACGGTAGTGATGGTAGCGATGGTGGTGTTGCTGTTGCTGCTGCTGCTACTGGTGCTGCTGCTGCTACCAGGGTGCCAATTCGCAAACTCCGTCTACAGTGCTGGATTCCATTAGCGTCGGTAACGGCGTTATACGAACTAGCTCGTTGGTCCGACTCGTCGTACATTTGTTTTCGACCTAGTTCCGAGAGACGTTCATACCAACCATACTAACACACTACCTCTTCTCTATATAACATTGTACCTGCCTAATGGAATCGATGAGAGGACATTGTGTTCTCACAGGCCGCGATATAACGAATACATAAACACCGCTCCCTCACCCTCACCCTCACCATAACTCCCTCTCCCTCCGAACATTATAATAATTTCTTCGATATTACGAGCGGTACCCCTGAGCGTATCGTATCGTAAGCTGCTGCTTCTGCTTCTGCTACTACTACTACTACTACTACTACTACTACTGCTGCTACTACTAAGGACTACTGCAACTACTATCCTCCCGACGCTCTACCATTTTGTTCTCCTTCTATCGTATGCAATACAACACCACCAAGATGCTCGCGCGAACGCCCGTAAACTTCGCCCCGTCCCTCCCCTCCCCTCCCCTCCCCTCCCCTTCCTCTCGGTAGACCATCCAAACCAATATTTCCTTAGCTTTTTCTTACGTCGAATAAATACCCAAAGATCGAGCAAGAAATCAACAACAGCCATTGTTGTTCAATCTATCCATGTAATCTATCTTCCTTTTTTCATTTTTCATTGCTACACTTTCCTGGTGGTTTCTTTTCTTTTACACTCCCCCGCCCCGTCCCCCCTCCCCCCCCCCCATTCCTCTCCCTTTTTCCGTTTATCGTACCGTATCATTTTTACTTGCAACAACTTCTTCCCAATAATTTCCTCATAAAAATTCGATACAACGGATTGAAACCCGTTTATCGGGTTTCCCAATAAAACCGATACGAATTTACGTAAACGAGATTAAAAAAAGGGATAATGAATAGTTTTTTAAACGGTGCTATCGATCTCGTAGATCCTAGAAATTTGTCGATAGACATTAAATCGAGAAGTGACGAATCCTACGTCGATAACTTAGAAACTGGATTGCGACGATTTTGTTAGCCCTCCTTTTTTGTAATAAAGAAGGAAAAAAATGATCGTTCGAGTTTCTACAAGCTTTGTCACCCATTCTTCCTGTTTATTTTTATCGCAAGTTCCTCGCTAGGGTTGGTTCACTTCCGCGATCTATTTCTGAATATTTCTTTTCTCTTGTTCTCTCCCTCTCTCTCTCTCTCTCTCTCTCTCTATTTCTCTCTAACACGCATACACGCACTCTCTCTCTCTCTCTCTCTCTCTCTCTCTATCTCTATCTCTATCTCTCTCATTTCTGAGTTAACGAAAGGTCGCAGCACCTTGCGCTAGTTAATTTATGTATGGGTGCGTGACCCACGTATAACAAACGTGGCAGTACATCAGCGTAATGATATTTACATACATTTGCATGTAGCTTTTACCTACTCGGTTTAGCCACATTAAAAGAAAAAGTCTTAAGCAACGGGGACAACGTTTTCTACAAATTATACTAATCCGCATGGCGGAGAACGGGGACTACTCATCCCACTTTTTCGTTTCTAAAATTTGAAGGAAAATCGAGCCAAGGGGTTGGTATTGCTCTCTCTCTCTCTCTCTCTCTCTCTCTCTCTCTCTCTCCATCTCTTTTTCTCTCTGTCTCTGTCTCTAATCGAGAGAAAAAAAAACCTTAAGTGCTTAGGGTCGTGAGTGAAGGAACTAAAACAAAAAAACAAATACAAAGACAAAATTCATGAATACTGTTTTATAACAACTTTCTCTCTCTCTCTCTTTTCCTTTGTGTCGAGACGAAAAGAGAAAAAGGAAGAAGAAGAAGAAGATGGAAAATAAAAAAAGAAAAAGGTAACGAATAAAAACTACGACGAAGAGAGAAAAATAAAAGGATAGAACTGAAAAGTCGATAGGTGGGTAGAGCTATAATAATTCAAGAGAAAATAATATATATATATATATATATATATATATATATATATATATATATATTTGGAAGAGGGGGAAAATGTGAAAGGGAGGTTGGAGCTACACCTCGTTGGCGTACTGAATTTGCATAAATGATTTTCTTAAACCGTTTAATAATGAGAAGGCAAGAGAGGAAAGGAAAATTACGAAAAGTGTTGGAGGAGGAGGATGAGGAGGAGGGGGTAACCGGAGGGTGGTCTCAAAGACGGAAAGAAAGGGCTTAAAGTAGGGAAATTTCAGGCGGACGTAAGAAACGTTTGAGAGTCAAAGCGAATGAGAGAAAGAGAGAGAGAGAGAGAGAGAGAGAGAGAGAGAGAGAGAGAGAGAGAGAGAGAAAGAGAAAGAAAATAAGCGTGAGAGAGGGAAAGAGAGAGAATGAGAAGAGCGTGCTAGATCGAGCTTGGTCTACGGAATGGCAGATTTATGGAGGTCGTGCACGGCATCTGGTTAAAACAACGTTGATGCCGTACCCGAACGTTGAACACCAGCGATTACTTCCGACTAGCCGAATCTGGAATCTCGCACAACGGCCAGCAGCAGCAACAGCAACAGCAACAACAGAGTAGTATTAGTAGCAATAGCAGTACCATCTCACCATCACCAACGCCAACACCAACGCCAACACCAACGCCAACACCAACGCCAACGCCAACGCCAGCAGCCAACAGAAGCAGTTGCAACAACAGACAGCAAGGGGCCACCCTTCGTTGGCCACGGTCACCGCTAAAATCCAAACCCATTGTTTTCCACCATTGACATTTTCGATCGTTCCAGCTTTTCTCGACCTTTCTCGCTCCCATTTTCAAGCCACCTTAGCAATTATAGTACCAACCGTTCGAATAATGTTTCTCAACGAGTTCAACCGTAAAACGATCGATCGAATTTCCTAGTCATTAACTTTGTTTCCTCTTCTTTTTATTTTCTCTCCCTTCCCTTCCCCCCCCCCTCCCTCCTTTACCTTCGCATTTCTTTTAACACCTTGTTTCACTCTCTCTCTCTCTCTCTCTCTATCTATCTATCTATCTCTCTTCTCTTTATTTCAAGTCCATCGTCGGATCGTTGTTACGAAATTTTTCTCTTTTATTTCGCTCGCGTCCTAACGCTCAATCCTCTCCTACATCTTCGTGATTATTTTACTTACGTCCTAATAGAACGTCTTCTTGAACGAGATAAATCGTAAAACGATCGATCGAATTTTTACGAATCGTCGATCCTTTCTTTCTTTACCATCCTCCTCCTTCTACTTCTAATAACATACCTTCGATCATTTTGTTTCTCTCTTTTCGTCTACTATTGAATTGTCGTTTAGAATCTTTGCTTCCTTTTTCTTTTTTTTTTTGGTTTTCTTTTTATTTCACTTGTCACTTAATGCTTCTTCTTGATAAATCTACCATAGCTATCCCTTATTCGCTATCATCGAGATACGTACATATATGCGTACATACGTACGTACACACACACATATATATATTTAACGATAGAAAAGACCAAACACTGAATGGAAGCTTTTCACACTACTCGATGTAGAAGGTCGTTGCACTTTCAGACTCCCGACGCGACATCGATTGCAATCGGTGATGAATCTAAATGGAAAAACTTGTGATACCACGCACGGTCACGCGTCTGACGCCTACGAACATTTTAGTAATGGCACGAATTTTCTTCGACGTCTACTACCACCATTTACGGCTACGTACCAACAAACTGACATTTCCGCGTCGAAACTCGCCTCGTGAAATAGTAATGACAAAGGAGAGAGAAAGTGGAAGAGATAACGGGAGAGAGAAAATGAGGGACAAGGAAAAGAAAAATTACTAAACAAATATAGAATGAGAATTAATTTTTTCACCGATCTCCTCCACCACCACCATCACCACCACCACCACCACCACCGACCCGACGAATCGACCCGTCAATTCTCGATAGACACAGATAAGATTCGTTCGATGAAGCGTGATGATTAATTCGGAATATAAACGATGCAATAATTTTCTCCCACTTTTACGATATTACGACGTAGCTCCTTTGAGGTCCAAATAAGAAGCTGGGCTCGTGGTTTTCTCTTTTCTTTTCTTTTCATTACAATGATACACTCCGCTTAATATTCAAAAGAAAATGATTAAAAAATCAGGGCCATGTTCGGTGGAACGTTATACTTATACGAATTTAATCCGAGATTACTAGATCGTTTTTAAAATCAAATACGTCAATTATATATATATATATATACACATACATACATATATATATATATATACATATATGTACTTAACGTTTAGATATCGTCGAAGCCGAGAAGATCTTCCCGGCCGACTATGAAGCGGCCCGGCGCAATAATTTAGATGACGGACGAATGGAAGATTGCCATTTTAATTGAATTACCCTATAAACGGATTAACGTGATAGAGTAGAATTACCGTTAAGAGCGCTGTTATTATCGCGCGCGATGATTCGTGGTTCGCTTTTGGATAATGCATTTCCTCGTTGATGTTCCGGCAACAACGAATCATATTCAATGATAGAAAATTCTCTCTCTCTCTCTCTCTCTCTCTATACACACACACACACACACATATATATATACGAGCGTTTATGAAAAACAATGTTAATTACGTTCCTTCCCTACGGGTCGATCACGAGTTCGTAGCGTTTTTAAAGGAAAACAAAACAAAAAAAAAGAGAGGATTACCACTTTTCAATAAAATATGAAGGACCTCTTCGATTACACGTTGAAGGTAATATTTATCGTAAATCGGAGCTAACACGTGTTAGAGAAGGAATAAAAATTGTTATTATTACCTTTCTTCTTATTTTTTCTTTTTTTTTTTGGATCGTTCATTGAGAGTTCACGTTTCTCCACGGCTAATTTCAAATACGATTTTCGCGATTTGTGCGAGATAAAAGAAAGAGATGAAAGAAGATTGAAGGGGATGAGGGTGGTGATGGTGGTGATGGTGGTGGAAGGAACTATGGACGAAAGAAGAAAGAAGAAAATATCAAGTAGAAAAGGGAAAGGGGAAGGGGGAGAAAAGAAAGAACGTCATGTACAAGAATCGTCGACGCTAATTGCTTATTATTAAATCAAAATGAACGGTGCGTGCTTTTTGTGCCCTCACATCGGCGTGCTCATGGAAATGTTAAAAAATTATTATACGTGCTCACTTATAATTTGACCGTAACATGCTTGACCAGCGCATCGCGTGACAACATAACTCGCGAGAAAAAAGAGAGAGAGAGAGAGAGAGTGAGTGAGAATAAAGACAGGCGGGGTGGGGGCGGGTAGGTCCGAAGGTAGTAAAACGGTCGACATTTTGCGTGTATAACCGTGAAATATTAGAAGCAATTAAATGACTTCTAGCGCGAAATAGCAAATCGAGTAGCAACTCAGACGCCATATTCTTTTTTCCACATACATACATACATACATACATACATACATACATATTTATATATATACACCCCCGACATTCGTTAAAATCTTACTTAAATCCAAAATATAAGACGAATAACATACACATTGATTATGTTACGATATAATCGTACGAAGTATCTAATCGAATCTTAATTGACAATTTGATTTTCCAGATGGCATAGCGAGTTATAACATACCTGAATCGCCGATGGTAGAACTCAGTGACACCTCGTACGACGGTAAAAGGGAGTACAACTCGTTGACCGATGGTTTGGGCCGACTGATAGATGGCGAGGTTGGCGCGGATAATTACAGACTCGACATTGGAGATGGAAGAGGTAATCGGTGGGTGGATATACGCCCAGGATTTTCGAACGTTGAAATCGAAAGATTCTCGACAAAATCTCACTCGTCCTCTCGGGAACCTACTATAATACATTTCTTTCCAACCCTTACCCCCACCTCCCCTCCGTCCCCACTCCCTCACCTCAATTAAATCTCTCCAAATTGATCAAAATACTATTTTCAACGTACGACGATCTATAGTTAACTTTCTCTCTCTCTCTCTCTCTCTCTCTCTCTCTCTCTCTCTCTCTCTCTCTCTCTTTCTGTCTATCTCTATCCATCGGTTAACCACTGCGTTATTTATTCGTTGTTTCGATACTCCCCACACTTGACTCCAATCGACTTCTTTTAATTGTTGATAAATCGTCCCCCCCCCCTCTCCCCCACCTCCCCATAACGATCGATCGTAACGTAGTTATGTATTTCAAACTGGCAGGATCGTTCGTGCATGTACACGTCATCATCATTTTCAATCTATAACGACGACACTTGACATTTTGCTACTCTTAACTGACAACGCGAGTTTTTTCTGTTTTTTCTCTTTTTTTTTTTTTTTTTTTAATGAGAGAGCCCGTACCAAATCCGCACCCGAGTATACTTCGATATATCGATTTGTTAGATAGAACGAACCATGACGCTATACGCGTATACCGAACAACGAGATCTTATCGTTTTATTAACGTAATACCGAACGATCGATTAAATATTAATATAAATATAATATATACCATGCTTCTTGGATTCTCGATCGTTATCGTTAATAAATGTCGACGTAACGCTTTTTCATTTTTCTTCCTCTTTTTTCTTTTTACAGGTACAGGTTGGGTCGCTTGGATGCGCGACACGTTCTCAACCGATTTCGTTGAAATTGTCTTAGAATTCGAGAATTATTGGATATTCGAATCCGTTCGCATTTACACGAACAATTATTTTTCGCGCGACGTTCAGGTAAAAAAAAAAAAAAAAAAAGAAGAAAAAAAAAACACACAAAACAAAACAAAAAAAAGAGAGAAAAACCAAACAAACAAACAATTTTAATCCCCTATTCGACAGTTCGATTGGTCCACCACATATGGTGCACATTTATTTAATTACAACATAGCTCGTTTGAACGAGAGTACGTACTGATCACGAACGTCGAGTTGCAGGTTTTCTCGAGGGCTAATATTTGGTTCAGTCAAGACGGCGAATATTACGAGGACGAACCGATCGCATATTCTTACATACCTGACATAGTATTGGAGAATGCACGTAACGTCACCATTGGACTGCGCGGTCGGCATGGGAAATTTCTTAAATTTCATCTTTATTTCGCAGCACGTTGGATCATGATCGGCGAGATCGTTTTCGACAAATGTAAGTTCCTCGGTAGGGCAACGTTCGTCTATTTTCTTTCTTTTTTTTTTTTTTTTTTTTTTTTTGAAACAACGACCCTTTCGTTTTCGATAACCCTCCCCTCCTCGTCCCCCCCCCCACGAAAATATCAGCCGTTCTTTGCACACTCGACATATCAAACGCCTTTCTCAACGTTTGAAATGAAAACGACGATATCGAATAACTAAAACGTATATAACGCGATATCAAATGTTTACGATCATTAAGCTTTGATAAATATCACATCGAGAACCTATACAATGCATATCCAATAATACAATATATTAAACGACAATACCTTAACGTAAATTAAACGGTAAAACGCACTTAACGAGTCACAATTCTTCAATTCTTCAATTTCGTTCGAAGCAAATCCGTACGAAAACGTAACGGAGGAGACCACCTTGGTGATGGAGGACGGGGAAAGCCCGGTCAGTCCAAATGCAGATCTCAATCTCAATCTGCAAACAGGTACGTAAAGTGTAATCGCGTCGTTCCCTTTTATTACTCTTTTTTCCCCTCATCTTCATCCTCTACCGTGTACTTTTTCCTCTTCTTTTTTTCTCTCTCTCTCTCTCTCTCTCTCTTTCTCTTCCTTCTCCTATTCGAGGAAAATTTGAGACGTTAAAGCCGAGGAAAGAGTTCTCGAACCCAACGTCAATTTCTCCTTTACTTTCTTCCTCCAATTCCGTAATCGTGGCTGCACCTTCCACTACCTTTCCCCTATATCCCTCCCATCGTCATTCTCCTCCTCCTCCTCCTCCTCCTCCCCTCCCTCCTCCACCCGCTACCGCCACCCAAAGCCAAGGCAACTTAACTGAACTCAACTCGAGCCAATCTTTCTCCTCATCCATCCGCCATCGCGCGCCGAGTCTTAAAACAAACGAGGAATAAGTTGGCCGAGTAAGTTCGTCGGTGCGTCAAAACCGCGAACTAGAGTACCACCTCTAACCATCCCCTCGCTACCGTCCCTCCTCACCTCCCCAACATCGCCCTCCTCTCGCCACCATCAGCATCACCATCGCCACCACCACAACCATCGCCATCGTAGTCATCCGTTCATCACGGTAACGTTGCCACCACTACTAAAACAAATCCTTATATCCGGAGTTCTTCTTATAAAGAAAACGATGGGTAGGTTTGTCCAACGAACTAACTTCATTAACGAAACGAGAAAGAAAGAGGGTATACGGAGATAGATAGATGAATAGAAAGAGAGAGAGAGAGAGAGAGAAAGAGTAAAAGAAGGAAAGAAAAAAAGAGAGAGAGAGAGAGAGAAAGAGAGAGACGGGAACCAAAGGGGTGCTTTATAATTCGCCTAGCAACTTCCGCGTAACGTAAACAATTAGTCGGATTAAGCGATAGTCGTTACGCGAGAACGAAAAGCTTGCTGTCCGTGGTAGACGAGATGGTGGATGGAAAAGGAAGACCTTCAAAAAGGGCAGAGAGAGAGAGAGAGAGAGAGAGAGAGAGAGATGGACAGAGAGGAAGAGAAAAAGAAAAAAAGAGAGAGAAGGAGGGAGAAAAAAATCTAGCAAAAACAATGGTAGATAAAGGGATAGCAAGGGAAACGTTCATTTCAATTCAGACGTAATTACACGTTTGCGATAGAACAACGATCCAAAGAGTCACCCTTTTTTTTATCTTCTCTCTCTCTCTCTCTCTCTCTCTCTCTCTCTTTCTTTCTATCTTTCTCTCTGTCTCTCTCTGTGTGTGTGTGTGTGTGTGAATTTCGTTTTTTTTTCTCTTGATCCACAAAGGTAAAAAATACAGGCTACGTTGATAACTGACTTTCCAGGCAAATTTTATATATATATATATATATATGTATGTGTGTATATTACGTGTATAATATTTTTGTACAAGCAAATTTAATTTTGAGTTAATACCAAAAATACTACAGCGTATCCGTGGGATAGTTCATTTTTGCGCAACCCTCTTTCGTTCGCAATTTTTTTCTTCGTAATTTTGTTCCTTTTCTATCTTTCTTAGTCTCTTTGTTTATTCGTTTCTCCTTTTCATTCTTCTCTCCCGCCCCCCCCCCACACACACACCCATACCCACCTCCCTACCCCCGTCCCCCGTCCCTTGCTTTTACCTCCGACGAAGGAAAACTTTTATTCCAAGTGTTAATTATAAATAGAGAAAGTCGCGTAAAGTCCGTGCGGACCTTTAAATTTCTAAATCTGACGGTGGAGAACAAACGCTCTCGTAAAAGTTTCCTTTAAAGGGAAGTTTACCTAAATGAAAATTAATAACGAACAATAACGAAGGAAATTTTCGAATTTGAAAATATACATCGGTTACGCTTTAACATACTTTACGAAGATAAATTAAACGTACGTCGGATTTAAGCAGCCCGTTTATTAAGTAAATATCAATTACGAGTATTACGTTCGTAACGTGTATATTTCAGTAAAAGATATTGTACGTAGTTGATTCTGATATTTTTCTCTGTGAACATATATATATATATATATATATATATATATATATATATATATATATACACATATATTATATTCTCTTAACTAACGCTAATCGATAATCTCGTATGCGAAAGGAAAGAAACGAGAGCAAGAGAAAAGAGAAGAAAAGAAAAAAAAAAAAAAAAGAAAAAGAAGAAGAAAGAAAAAGAGAAAAGAGGAAAGAATTATAACGACGGTCCAGTTCGCCAGCCGTTAAAAAAATTACTACCAAGTCACGTGTTAGTTAACGCGGTAACAATACGCAATGTAATATGGTCCTATCATCATCAATCCTTTTCAACGAGGAGTATCAAGTAACGCGTTAGAAAATAGACACTTGGATTATACTCTTAACGACGACGAACATCGAAATCGATCGAATATACCTTTACACGCCTCTTTACTTTCGATAATATCAAGTCGACAATAATAAGATTTATATCGTTAACGCCAAACGTAACCTTTTGATGATCGTCCTCTCTCTCTCTCTCTCTCTCTCTCTCTATCTATCTCTCTCTGTCTTTCTCGCGATCATTCCGGGCGTAAACGTAAAAAAAAAAGGTGTGGTAAGGGTACGGCGACGGGAGGGAGGGGAGGGAAATAAAACGACATGGATTATACTCACTTGGATCTTCTTCGTTGTCCCTTATACTCCGATCGTATTAACGTAACAACGGGGCCACTTTAATGCGTCGATAAATCGAATACGAAACGTAATTAAATCTAATAGCAACGATCCATTACGATTTAATTTAACGAATCGAATTAATTCGTTGGAATAAAAATAACGGCGTGCACGCTTTAAGGATCTCTACCGGAACGATCGTAAAATTGACGCACTAAGCAGAATTAACGAATAACGTGCTAGCTCGGTGGAGAGCTGGATCGTGAATGACTCACGTTACGACTGATAACATGCCCGCGTCTTCGGTCGTTTGCGTTTTAATCCTTGTTTATGTTTTGTCTCTGTGTCTTTGTCTCTCTCTCTCTCTCTTTCCCTCTATATATATATATATATCTTTGTGTTTATCTATCTCTTTCTCTCTCTTTCTCTTTCTCTCTCTCTCTTTCTCTGTTTATCTTAGTCACAGCACCGGGCGAAGGACAGGAATATTTGGAGGTACTGATTGGCGTCCTAACCGCTATCATACTACTTCTCCTTTTGGTCTTCGTTGTCATTTTGTTATTGAATCGACGACAAAAACTTCAAAGTTCACCGACCGTACTTAAAAATCCATTTGGATTCACGATCAATATGAAGGTACGTTCGTTTATTCTCAAACGATCGATCGATCCCCTTTTTTTATCACAATTATTATTATCATTATTATTATTATTATTATTATTATTATTATTATTATTATTATTATTTCTGATCGTACAATTTACTCTCTCATGTTAGCGCGATAAAAATCCTCTCTAGATAAATTATTTAAATCATTCAGGGACTGCTTCTAAATTTAACGCCCGGTGGCATGTTGAATGACAGCGTTAATCACGCATCCGAAGTCGACGCGCCCGAAGACGTCAGCGTTCATGAATCATTAACGATGGAACAATTCGATTCCCCATTGGTCAGTCCGCAATGTAAATCCACTTATGCGATCGTAGCCAATTCCGGTAAGTATAACAAATTATATTTAAATAACGTCTCGATCGATCTCTACGATTCCACAAAATTCGTACGATCATCGAGAGAACGTTTCAAACGATCGAACTCGAACGAACGCCTGACTAAAGATCGATTTCTCGATCTTATTTTTTTTCAATATACATACATACATATATATATATATATATATATATATATATATATATATACATATATCGTGTAAAAATATTTCCATACGTACGTAGAACCACCAACGAAGGATAGCAACGATAACTCAACGATATCTGAGGAGAACGTAAGATTGAACGGTCGAACGGATTCCATATTGGAACCACCGAGTCGTTCCTCCTCGCCAACCGAATCAACCTCTCGACATGTGCATCATTACAGAACGTTACAGAGTTATGGCAATAACAGCAATAAACTTAACACGACGACGACGACGACGACAACGTCGACGTCGACGACGACGACGACGACGACGATGACGACGACGTCGATGACGACGACGACGATGACGTCGACTACGTCGTCGACGACGACTACGACAACGATCACCGGCAACTCTACGACAAATACGACAACTACGACGAGTTATCGTCGAGATATGGATCGTGGACACTCGAAACGCTGGCACACAGCACCTAAAGAAAAGTCCGTTGGGTTACAGCATAACAATGTTCCGTCAATTAACAAGGTAATTTATCGACTGTAGATATAAAATCTTTAACATCCGAAGGCGATCAACGAGGCACGAAGAAAACCGTTAAACGTTTATTCTCTTTCTTCCTCTCTCTCTCTCTCTCTCTCTCTCTCTCTCATCCCATTATTCCCGATTTTATTTTTCCCTTACGGCACCGATGCCGGCGCGACGAACATGACGGTGCATAAATTACTTTTACAGATACCAGCGCCCGTCGTCACTTGGAACATAGCTCCTAGCATGAACAAGCCGTACAAATGCAAAGAGATCGAACCGACCGGTATACCCCGACTTTGCCTTAGAACCACGGAGAAACTTGGCTCGAGCACCATCGGAGAAGTATTTATTCGATCTAATAATAATATTTTATTTCAACCCAGTCCGATTTGTGCGCGCTTTAAAAAAAAAAAGAAAAAAAGAATAGGAAAAACTTTTTTCGATAAGAGATACCTCGGACGAGACGAAGTTTGCGTTACGCCTTTCGCTCGTAACTCCAAACAATCGTTCGTCTAGGAAAATGAGAAAAATGAGGAAAAAAAATAAATAAATAAAAGAATAAAGTAAGAAATTAATATTGTCCATTCCATATCCAGGCTATAGTCTGTGAGACCGTAGACCTGGACGATGTCGTACCAAGCGCACCAAGATTGGTCGTCGCCCGTGTACCAAATTCCATCAACGACATTCGAACTGTACACATAAGCAACAACCCCGGAGGTATCGGTATGCCCGGTACGAACGATCAAATGAGAGAAGTGAGGTTTCTATCTGGATTGTCCGATCCGAATGTGGCAAGGATCTTGGGTGTCTGCGCTGCCGAGCCAGCGCCTTGGACAATAATCGAGTACACCGAACTCGGTGATCTTGCCCATTATCTTCAGTATAGCGTACCGCTTACGGGAACGTTAAGACCTACCTGCAATCTAAAGACCCTGAGGTACGATATAAATAAAGTAAATTTTATGGCACATGTGCCCCTCTTTTGTATGTGTGTGTGTGTGTGTACGCCCCCTACCCAGTTCGGTTAGCCCTCGGGTAATCCTCTCGTGCGCCGTTCTTTTCAAAAAAAAAAAAAAAAAGAAAAGAAAGAAAAAGAAATATAATAAATAACTTATCTCCGTAGTCAAAACTGTCTCCTCTACATGGGTACGCAAATAGCTTCGGGTATGAGGTACCTCGAATCGAAGAATCTCGTGCATAAGGATCTCGCTGCAAGAAATTGCTTGGTTGGCCGATCATACGCCGTCAAAGTTACGGATATCGCAATGTGCAGCGATCTTTATAAGAAGGATTACAGCGACATTGGCGGTAGACCACCAGCGCCGATCAGGTGGTTACCATGGGAAAGCATTCTCTTGGTAAGAAGTATAATAATAATAATAATAAAAATAATAAGAAGAAAGGAATAGAAAAGAAATCCTTTCGATAACTTGTTATTACATCGAAACGATATATTGTCGAATAAAAACCGATTTATCTGTCGTTTATATTTTAGGACAGGTATACGTGCGCGAGTAGTACATGGTCGTTCGCCGTAACGCTATGGGAAGTAATGAGTTTAGCAAGAGAAAAACCGTTCCAACATCTTACCAATGATCAAGTTATTAGAAACGCCGAACATATGTATTACGGGGAGGAATCTCAGGTACGAATTTTGTTTTCATTTCAATATATGTATAATAATAATAATAATAATAATATTTCGATTGGATTCGATTGAAATGATCGTACTTTTAACAGGTTTTCCTACCGAAGCCAACGATGTGTCCCGACGACGTTTACAAAATGATGTGTTCCTGTTGGAGAAGGGACGAGGAGGCTAGGCCATCCTTCAAAGACATCTATTCCTTCTTAAAGAACACGATCGCGGATTATCGACCTGGCACATAACATCGATAAACATTGAACGAATTTAGTTCCTCGTTTCGAATGACACAACGTTATCGGATGGGCTATGAGTAATCTGAAACGGTATTCGCGTATCAATTGAGCTTCGGCACTCCTATTAGGTGAAAATCTTTGAAAACTAACGCTACACCCGCCGCCACCCCCACCCGAACCCCTTCACGACCCCCCAAAGACACGAGACATTTCCGTTCGAGCGTGTGTACTTACGAGTACGAGTACGCGAGCCTGAAAAAACTTTGTAAGATCGTCTAACGACGACGGGAGACGCGATAAACGGAAAGCAATTTGCGTTTTAAGATGTGTAACCTATATCCACGAAACGCATTATAACCTTTTTACCGTTCTAAAGGTCCGTGAACTTCCGTAAACGCTAATTAAAGGTTTCTTTGCTAATGCTGCTGCCGCCGCCGTCGCTGCCGTTGCCGTTGCCGTTGCCGCCGCTGCTCCTGCTGATGATTATTGGATTTCCGAACGATTAGCTAAAACGTTTTGCGCGAACGCGATAAACGTGTCAAATAAGAGAGAGACTGCCAGAGTATGCGTGCGTGCCCGTATGAATGTATGTACGTATGTATGCGTGTATGTGCGTTTGTGCGTGCGTCTGTCCGTACGTCGGACGAAAAAAAAAAAAAAAAAAAAAAAAAAAAAAAGGGACATATAACGGGCAAACTTATACTTACGTATTTTTCCTACGGGGGACACAGAATTTGTCTTTTTCCTTCCTCTTCTTCCTCTTCTTCCTTTTCGTTATTCCTTTCTTTCCTGATTTCTTTTCCTACGGAAAATCTCTTTCGCGACCTGACGACCAGGCGCAAGCAATTCTATCTTGAGACTCTACCGATTAAAAAAAAAAAAATATATATATATATATATATAAGTAAAAAAGAGAAAGAAAAAACGGAAAAAAAGGGGACAAAAAGAACAAAAAAAAAAAAAGAAAGAACCAAGAAAACACTTCCGTCGAATCATTTTTTCCCCTCTCTCGGCGTCGAGATCGGTCGACTGGGTGACAAATTTAAAGGGCGCGTTTAGTAGGGGCGCGACCGCGTAATCGATCGTGACTCCGTTCACGTTCACGACGCTTTTGGATATTTTATGACCCTTTCGTCGTCGTCGTCGTGAATACTTAGATGTCATTTTGCCGTGACATTGGACCAGAGACGTTTGTCACGCGACGACATCATCGTCACGAAATCAGAGATGTATAATAGACTCGATCGCGTGAAAATAACAAAATGGGCGGGGGGTGGGGGTGGCGTGTCGGAGAGAAGGGACAGGGACAGGGACAGGGGATGGCAAAGGGACGAAGAAAGTAACGTCGCGCTGTGTCGTACGATGTCGCGACAAACAAACAAAAAATCAAACGGGCAGATAATTTTGTATTTTATTAATTTAAATACCTGCCCGAAGCATTCATTTAAATAACCAACCAATAGCACTTAATTTTATTTATTTATATACCCGTCCATCTTGAATCACATAATTCGTTGGAAATACGATAATAATCCAATCTCGAGAAATTCGTGAATATTGAAGAGCGACATTACAATCCGAAATCAGTTGGATCCGTTTGAATGATTTCGTTTTGCGATTTGGTACGACATAACGTTAAATAATTTTCGTCCTAACGGCCGATCCATAAAACGCGATCAATCGAAGAAACGACCATAAACTGACATACATAAACGCGCGCGAACCATTTCGAATATTTTCATTTCTACGAGTAAAAAAAGTTCGTCGTTTGCGCTGTACAGTATTGTGAAATCTATAATGCGTAATAATGTGCACGACATTCATTTTACGATACGGGGTCTGTCCCGCTGTACATAAAACAATAACAAAAACGATAACGATAACGACAACAACAACTGCAACAACTGCAACAACAAATACAACACGAGTGAATACCTATATTGAAATCTTACAAGATTTTTACGGTGCTCTACGTTCTTGTTAATCGACGATTGTTTCGGTTAAATAATAATACATAAATAAGCGACGAAATCCTCGACCATGCGCGATACGAAATAATCATTCATTTCATCGTTTATAATCGAATGCATCGTCAAGTATTACGAGCGTTTTTAACGAGAGAACGTTTCGAGCAACAACAACAAAAAAAGAAGAAGGGAAATATTGTAAATCGTGAAAAATTTCGCGATCGATTTAATTAACAACGTATCCATCCTATTTTCAATCCAAAAAAAAAAACACGAAAAAATTATGTCTCTCTCTCTCTCTCTCTCTCTCTCTCTCCTCTCTCTCTCTCTCTCTCTCTCTCTCTCTCACTCTCTGTCTCTCTTTCTCTCTTTCTCCGATAAAGTTATCGTTCGTATTTGTTTGCTACAATTATTTCTCTTAACAAGACAAGATCAATTATCGACAAGACGATTACGTCAACGTGAAATCTTATTCTATCTAACTGAAACCAATTTTTTCGACACTTTCTAATATCGTAAACATGTTTTTCGGCTTGGAAACGTAGCAACAAGTACTTATCATTATTATTACTATTATTATTATTATTATTATTGTTATTATATTATTATTATTATTGTTATTATTATTATTATTATTATTATTATTATTACTATTATTATTATTATAATTACGTATATTTATCGAGGAAGAAAATTTTACGAGCGTTTAAGTTGAAAAGCAAGGAGTATGCTGATAAGATAAAACGAGAGAAAAAAAAAAAGAAAGAGTGACACTATGCCTTCATGTGAATTTACTATACGACGCTCTTTCTTCATATTCTACATCTACCACATCTCCATCTTCTTCTTCTTCTTCTTCTTTTTCTACTTCTTCTTCCGCATCTTCTTCTACGTCTATCCACGTCTCATCGTCTTCTTCGTCTTCTTCTTATCCTTCTTCTTCTTCTCTACCATTTTCCTCTATCATATCATTTACACTTGAAAACACACAGTGAAAGAAAGCAATGACAATTATTATACTTTAAGTGATATTAATAAAAAAAAAAAATGTAGATTAAGCCACATCGCCTATTTTATTCTCTCTCTTCTCGTCTCAATCGATTACTCTTTCTTTCCACGAAGATCCTTACAAGATTAATGAAAACCGAAAGGGAAAGAACGCGAAAGAAAAGAAAAAAAAAAAAAGAGAAAAAAAAAATAACCAAAGATTAAAATCGATCCATCAACTCGAAGATTTGTATTCGCCCGTTTTCTTTTTTATTTTTATTTTTTTTTTTTTCTTCTTCTCCTCAATTTTGCCCTTGGCTGATATCTCCCACTCCATATCTATCATTTTATTTGTCATACTCGGGACAATTATGTGAGTACACGTTGATCGAATAAATTTTATCCGTTCCCTCTCTCTCTCTCTCTCTCTCTCTCTCTCTCTCTCTCTCTCTCTCGTATTTTCGTCTACGTCACCGTGTGTGTGTGTGTGTGTAAGTGTATAATAAGTCTACGAGTTTCCGGTGAACAGAACAAAATTTGTTATCTCGGGATTAATCAGAAGGTCAATACCAACCAATAACAGGAAATACACATTGTATGCGTTATCATTTGCAATCATCGATTGCAGTAGCACCAAAGTGTCAAATAAATTTTTCCAATGTAACAACTGCAATGACGTTCAACAAACGGTACCGGTGAATTACCTACTTTCTGTTAACATTGGACATTCCCATGACGCATTAAGATCTTTGTGTATATACATATATGAGTATTTTAAATATGTTTTATCAGTAAAGAGAGAGAGAGAGAGAGAGAACAGTTTAAGGAATACTTATTATTTCCTTATTTGATTCGTATTATCCACTCGTATACTTACGTACACATTCACTGAGAGCAATAAAGTAACGAGGATGATCATCCTTATCAGCATTTTCTTTCAAGAAATTTCTACGATTCATATATATGTATGTATGTATGTATGTATGTATGGTATAATACATGTATATGTATTGTATGTATGTATGTATGTATGTATGTACGTATGTGTGTGTGTACATTGTGAAGAATCTGAAACACCTGAACCAACAAGGCGACCTTTCCTTTCGGATGTCTTAATCGACTTTACGAATTCTTTAAGATTGTAAGTCAGATAATATACGTAATTAAGTGTTATAATTCCGATAAGCTAAATCTCACGATAGAGAAAAAAAAAAAGATTAAAAAAAAAGTACAGAAGGGTAGAAAAAATAATAATTTACGAAAGTAATTGAAACGCTGATCGCGCAAAGGAAAAGTTATAATATTGATAAAGCAAATATGGTAATGGGAATGGGGATGGGAAAAAATAATTAAAGAAAACAAAAATGAAATAAGGAAATAAAGATAGAAGAAGAAAAAGTTATCGTAAAATAGAGTAGAAAAACATAAAAAAGAGAGAAAAAGAAGAAAAGAGAAAATCACGCGCACGCACGCACACACACACACACACACACACAGAGGCATTTCCGCAATTTCTCGAAAAAATTCTTTGATCATCGTACAAAATCGATCTAAAAAATACGATCGCGTACACTCACTCTTACATGTTAATCTTTGTTTTCCTTACGATCGTAATGATTATATATATATATATATTGTGTGTGTGTGTATGTATATAGATAATGATTTTTACAAGCAAGATGAAAAGATAAAAAATACAAAGAAAGAGAGAGGGAGAGAGAGAGAGAGTATAAAAAAAAGAAAGAGATATAATGAAATGCGCGAAGGCGTCGAGCAGATGTTTGTGTCTTTCTTTCTCTAACTCTATCTCTCGCTCTCTTTTCAACTCAATATCTTTCTCTCTTTCTCTACGTCGAAACGCTCGTGCGCGCGCGTGTGCTTACGCGATAGTCAGTTACCTCTTAGGTTTATATAGTCCCACGAGGTGGGAAAGCGAGAGCATTAAATCGTCGACCGTCGAAGTGACACACTCACTCTCTACTAGCACGCACGCACGCCTTACCGACAAAATGAAGTCTAACATATTCCGATTGACTCTAATATTCGTACTGATATTCGCTTTAACCCATCTGACAGGTAAGTAATTAGCGATTACAAATTATAATAACATTAGTTACAATTATAAACGTAGGACGTTGATCACTCACTTCGTAATCGTTCGATCGATCGTTTATCAAAACATATACGTTATTTCTCAAATTAATTTTAACATTCATATGATCCCATCGTATATCTCATACCATCCAAATTCTAATAATCATTAATTAATTGATATTTCAATTTTTAATAGACTAATGTAAAAATTGTGTTCGTTAAGATTTTGTTCGTATTGTATTGATACCGTATACACACGCGCGCGCACACACACACACATATATATATATATATATATCATTTTGTATTAAAGACCATACTTCGCTTTCGTCGCCTTCAGGATATTTCATTTAAATATGACGCGTATTCGATGTCGCCATCGTCCATTCTTGTTCTAACAATGTGAATAATTTGTAAATGGTTATTTCTTTTTTATATTCTCATCCTGAAACAATAGGATCCTTCGATTCGTTCCATCTTTTTTTTTATTCCCTTAGATCAACGTAGTAGACATTGATATTTTTTTCCTGTAACGAGAAACTCTGTAATCTCCCGTTACCCCTTCGTCTTCTTCGTTCAGACTTCATCTTTCGTCATCTATCTAATATCGTTCTCAATTTCTTTCTGTTTCTTTTTTTTTTTTTTTTTTTTTTTTTTATACGTCTCGTCTTAAATTTCCAATCGATTCGTTCTGTTCCACGAGATATATCACGTCTTTATATTTTAATAATAACGCGAATAACAAATTTTTTAATACGTACATGAGACTCTAAATAAATTCATTCATTTATTTATTTATTCATTTATTTATTTATTTTTTTGTTTTTCTTTTTGTTTAAAGCTGCGAAATATTGCCCACCGGAGAATTGTTTGCCCGATGAACAGTGTTCGGAAAAGGTTAAAAATGTAAATTGTACGAATGGTAACGCGTGTTGTAGTATAGGTGAGTAGTAAAATCCTTCGATTATCTTATTAATATTTTTTTGAAAAAAAAAAAAAAGAAAAAAACCGTCGTTGAAAATATTTTTATTATTATTATTATTATTATTATTATTATTATTATTATTATTATCATCGTCATTATTACTGTTAACAAAAATACCAAGCAATCGAACTCTTCTCTAATTCTTTTTTCTTTTTTTTTTAATAGTTAAAGCCAACTACAGAACACACTGTCGTCATTTCCTCGGAGAGTGTATGAACAAATGCAACGACAGAGTTTGGATAAAGGAAGCCGTCGACTGTTCGGACAATCAACGATGTTGTATTTTACTTTGAATCTCGGATCGAAGCTATAAAAGGGTGGTACTTGAGAAATATGGAAGAAGGAACGAATCACTGAAGGAGATACGATTTTAAATACTTCCTTTCTTTCATCGATCGATCTGTGTAACAGATCAATTGAAATGTTATACGAGACACACGCACACATATATTATATATATATATATATACACATGATAATCCCTAGGGGAAATTGAAAGATTTCGTAATTGGCTCATCGTCGTATACGCATACGCGCCAGACACACACACACACACACACACACACACACACAAAGAGATACGTAGACACGCGTTCGTGTTAAATTCAGTGAGGACGCGTGCCGTACACGATCGTGTGCCAAAATGAAAGCGAGTCGACTGGTTTTACAATTATAACGGGATTCGATTTACGAACGAGTCCATTTTGCGTGACTCGCCCATTTAAAAGAGGTTGTTCTTCCAAATTTTGCTACAACACACCCGGAAGGTCTCGATCGATACCCATACGTTGTTTCCTTGATTTATTTGTTTTTTTTCTTTTTCTTTATTTTCTTTTTTGTTTTCCCCCTATACTTCCTCCTCTCTTTTCTCTCCCCCCGCCTCGCCCCTTTCCGAATAAAACTTTTTTTGTATTTTAAAATAAAACGATCCGAACAAGATGTATGTTACGTACAAATTACTAGATAATACGTTTGTAAGAAAATAATTAGATGTAATGAACGAAGACGTCCAAGTAATAACGTTAAATAAAACTAATGATATAAGGTAAAAAAGAATAAAAAAAAAAAAAAAAAAAAAGAAACGGAAAAAGATCTTTCAACCAAAACTCATGGCCAATCGATAATCGTGTATTATCCTCTCCGATCTCCGATCCGAATCGGATTGTTGATTTTTTCTTTCTCTCTTTTTTTTTTTTTGACATTCGCGACGTTACATAATCTCCATACGAACGTAATAACAACGAGACACAAGAATTCAAAAGCGATCATTATCTCTGCGAGCGATCGCGATATGAATCGGTGTGTCAAGTGATAATAATAAAAAAAAAAAATAAAAATAAAATAAAAAGAAAGAAAGAAAAAAAAACAAGCAAAAAATCACAACTCGACTCTTCGTGAACTTTGTTGAAGTCATCGGAACTTCGAAAATTTCCAAACGTGCTTGAAGAAGAAGAAGAAGAAGAAGAAGAAGAAAAGAAAAGAAAAATGGAGAAAGAAGAGTTAAAAAAGTATGAGGAAGAGAGAGAGAGAGAGAGAGAGAGAGAGAGAAAGAAAGATCGAAAGGGAGACCGTTCGAAAGAAAAAACGAAAGATGGAAAGAGAGAAAGAGAAAGAGAAAGAGAGAAAGAGAAAGAGAAAGAGAGAAGGTAAGAAAGAGAAAAGGGAGTGACCTGTAGTAAAGGAGGGAGTAAGAAGAAGAAGAGGAGAGGAAAAAGAAGAGAAAGTAAAAGAGAAAAAGATCGAAGAAAAGAGGATCACCCAAGGCAATGCAGTCGAACGCGCCGATAGCTCCTACGTGTGTGCTTATATACAGTGTACATACACACACATGTATTATACACACTAAACGCGCATAACCGCATATTCCATAGATTTGTATATATGTATAAATGTATGAATGTATGAATGTATGAATGTATGAATGTATAGGTGTGCGCGTGGGTGTGTCTGTCTGTGTAACTTGGCTCGTGTACGTACATAAAAGAAGAGTAAGAGGAGGATGAGGATGAGGAGGAGGAGGAGGAGGAGGAGGAGGAGGAGGAGGACGTTCGGTTATCCCGGAGGCCGAGAAGCGGCAGAATCATGCAGTCTCTCTCTTCTTCTTCTTCTTCTTCTTCTTCTTCTTCTCCACCTCCTCCTCCACCTCCACCTCCTTCCCTCTAACCCTCTCTCCTCTAACTATGGAAGGAAGAATAGCCGTAGGGTAAACGTGGAGGTGTGTATTCCATCGCGAGTGCGGTGGAGCCACGGTCGCCATGCCTCGGGCACGGAAACGAGGAGAGATAGCGGCGATCTCTTCGTCTCCTTCTTCTTCTCCTCCTCTTCCTCCTCCTCCTCCTCCTCTTCCACTTCCTCCACCTCCTCGCTATGCTGGAAGGTTATGAGAAGAGAGAGAGAAACTCTACGTTACCCTGAGGCTAACCAACGAGACGATGCGCTCCGTGATGCTTCAGGCAACTCCAGACCGTACTTCTCTCTTCTCTCTTCTTTTCCTCTCCTCTCTCTCTTTCTTTCTCTTTCTTTCTCTCTCTCTCTCTCTCTCTCTCTCTTTCTCTCTCTCTCCTTTCCAACCTGACCTGTGGCTATTCTTCCTCACCCTCAACCATCTCCTTTCCGTTACCCACGCTCTTTCTTCCTTACCATCTCTCCTACTCATCCTCATCCTCCTACTTCTTCTTCTTCTTCTTCTTCTTCGTCTTCGTCTTCTTCTTCTTCGTCTTCGTCTTCGTCTTCGTCCTTTTATTTTCCTCTTTCTCTCGTTCGGTCTCGTACGAGCGAGCAACCCTCTCTCGATCCTCTAATAATTCCACCGGCAACATTTCTTCGCGTAGTATATATATATATATATATAGTTTTGCATATTTTACACAGGGTGATACCTAAGTACCTAAAGTACCTTGGACTTCGCCGTACGAATAACAAGGAATCGTGATACGAGAATATAGACGATAGGGCTACCCTTTTTTTTCCCTTTTCCTCAATATCTACGTTTAATTGCGTTCGATCTAATATATATAATATATCTAATATATATAAAATCTAATTATTACCACGCTTGAATTTGAATTTGCATCAACAATGTCAAGTAATAATATTTCCTTGAGCTATTTATTCCTAATATTTCGACTCTACAAATGCGTCAACCGTGTTACGAACGAAATATATTTTCATCAACGGCCGCGCTTTCGTACGATAATCCTAACGAACAAATTCTCCTTGTCCTCGAACGAACAAAAATTCCGTTCGTTCGTTCATACATTTACTCCAACGATTATTCCGCTCTCGATCGATTGCACTCACGATCGTTTCAACGCGTTTACATCGGGACGATTAAAATGACGATCGAACGAATATATCTCATTCGATCGAATAAAACTCGACAATCGCGATCAATGCGTCGGAGCCACGCGCGGTCGTATTTAAAATACGTTAGATCGTTAACAATAATAATTTAAATTATATTAATATTGATTATATGATAATTTTCTTCGAATCGCCACTTAATTATCAATCGATATTTGATTTGCAAGTAAACGATCGCGAATTTTAAACAAGATAACCATCGACAAAATCCGCGATCACTCATTTGCCAAACGATTATAATATAATGTACAATCAACCCTTCTCGTGTATTCGATCCGACGGACATATTTATATAGAACGGGCTACCCATTGTCATTTTCATCGTCATCACCATCATCTTCATTTCGTTTCATTTAACTCCAATATCCAACTCGACTTTCTCTTCTCTTCTTTCTTTCATCCCTGGCTTTTCCTTCTTTTTATCTTTCTATCCTACCATCTTTCTATCATTCCATCTTACCTTGAGAAATTTCGATAAGACACATTCGTTATTCGCGTGTTCCGGGGCCACTCTTCTACTTTCCTCCGGCCAAATATCTATACGTCCTCTTTTACGGGACGTGCGCGCGTGCGCGCGCGCTCTCGCTTAGAGGGAGAGAGAGAGAGAGAGAGAGAGAGAGAGAGAGAGGCGGCGACGGTGAGGGGGTGGGGCGGGAGTAACGATGCCCTGGGGCTTCCTTCCTCGTGCGTTGCGGCTTCGTAACGATAAGCAACGAAATGAAATATTAATGAAGTACCTACCACCATCACGCGCGCTGCACCGTGGCGACGATCGTTTTTCGCCAAAAACCGTTTCACCACCGATTACGTTTGGCGTATACCACGGAAGTCATCGACGATCAATCCGATGATATTCCAGCCTACGCGTGCCGAATAAAATCTTTTATACGAGCGGGAGAAATTAATGTCCGAGAGTCGTTCGCGAAGAAAAAAAAAATAAAAATAAAAAAAAAATAGAATAAAACCTATTCAACAGAAAGCTCGTGCTATTTCCCCATCGCAGAACACATCTTAACTATCGAATCTTATCGCCCGCGAATCGTATTTTATCTCGGTATCGATAGATCCCCAAACGATTGATCCAATCGAAAAATAGTTTCTAAGTCGTTCGTGAAGAAAGAGAAAAAAGAGAAACAGAAAAAAAAATCTGTTCAACAGAAAGCTCGTGCTATTTCCCCATCGCAGAACACATCTTAACTATCGAATCTTATCGCCCGCGAATCGTATTTTATCTCGATATCGATAGATCCCCAAACGATTGATCCAATCGAAAAATAGTTTCTAAGTCGTTCGTGAAGAAAAAAAAAAAAATAGAAAGGAAAAGGAACATATTTAGCGTGCAACTTGCCATTTTCCCATCACCAATCGCATCTTACCTATCGAATCTTATCACCCACGAATCGTATTCTACTCCAGCATCGATAGATCCCATAGATAAATTAACGTATCGAAATATATATATATATATATATATATATATATATATATATATATTCGTGCCGATTTGAAAAATGCGAAGGATTTGATACACATATTATAAAAAAAAATTTGCGTACATATTCGTTAAATCATTATTCTCGTTAAAATAATTATCGTCAGGAATTTTTCCCGGACTACATGAAAGTGAATACATATCCGTTCGAAATATTTTATCGTTCGTCGTAACGAAACGATCACAGCGTCATCGAATCGATAGATAAACGGGATTATAACTTTTGCCCGCGAATACGATGTTACGTAATCGAGATAATAAGATAACGATCAGCGATCAATCTTAATCTACGAATGATCATCGAGCCATTAACACTATACTCGTTATCCCTCGAGGAATTTGTCCGATATATGTATGTAAAAAAAAAAAAAAAAAAAAAAAAAATAAAAGAGAATAATATCCATCAGTAGCGAATAAAGAGATGAAGTATCCGATACGTTCGATAACGTTATAATACCCTCGTCCAACTTCCTCTTCCCGCCCTCCCTCTCCTCTTATTATAATCAATCGCGTAAAATTCGAAATGTACACCTACGTACGTATAGTACTCGTAGAACGATCTCGCAAACACTACGCGTTCAACGTTCTCGTTACGAAATCGATCGTGTTCCTCTTTTGAATCTTAAATGATTTTAAAGAAAACTACGACTGGGAACATACTTGACGTGAAATCGAAAACGTACTACGTAAGTAAATGTCCTTGGTTTAAATGGTACCAATGGCCCGAATCAACGACGTCCATGGTGATAAAAAGAGAAGAGAGAACAAAAATCTTCTTGCGTACGTATGATCAAAAAGAAAGAAAAAAAAAAAAAAGAACGAAAGAGAGAAAAGAAAGGAAAAAATTATAATTAAAAAAGTAACAAAAAAGAAAAAAAAAAGAAAAGGGGGAAAGAAAAAAACAGAAAAAGAAGAAGAATGAATTTATTTGAGATAAAATTTGCTATAGACACATCCTCGTATAAATAAATACACGTAAGGAGCACGCTTCTGGCTCGTGCACGAGGTAAGATAAATGGCGGGTATCCTATATATATGTATATATAAATATATATATATATATATATATATATATATATATATATATATATACACGTATTTTATATACGTATTTACGTATCTATGTATATGTACGTACGTACGTACGTATGTACGTATGTATGAGCGAGGTAATACTTGTACCGGCTCTCGGTGTAATAATTATGCGCCAATAAATTGATTCATTAAAGGGGACTAAGTAATGACCGCACGTTGTCCGAGCTTATCGCGTCTGGGTTGCGAAGCGACGACAAGCGAAATATAATTTTCTCGACTTCGACGATATCCGGACGGTGTCGTGCCCTCGAGGAACGTTCACGCGTGTTCTGAAACCAGCTCATGAAAAACTTCGAGAGAGGAGACTTCGTTCGTGCTAGAATGGCGGGGGAGGGGCGGGTGGGTATTGAGGGCGGTGGAGAGGGGTTAAAATAACTGACAAAATTCTTCGAGAAAATTCTTACCACAATATTTATATCTACGTACATTTATATATGCATAAATACATTTATATATATATATATATGTGTGTGTATGTATGTATGTATGTATGTATGTATGTATGCAGTGATATATATACATATATATATTACACGAAAACTGTGTAATACTTAGATGAAAGATCCAATTACTTTCAACCTATACTGTCATTTTATTCGATATAAAAATGTTCCCCCAAATCCAAATATAACAACGAGATATAATTCGAAGAAAATTAAATCGTACGTTTCCAAATCCAATTCGAGCCGATGATTTACGTCAAGATGATGCGTGTTTGTTGGCTCTTCGAACTGTTTTGAAGAAGAAAGAAAGAAAGAAAGAAAGAAAGAAAGGAAAGAAGAAAGAAAGAAAAAGAAAAAGAAAGATAAACTTTTAAAAGGAATATAATACGCGTTCGCCGGCAATTTTCACGAAACAATGTATGAAAATGATGGTTGTGCACCTATACACACAACTAAGATCCCATGTCAAGTTTCCTTACGTTGAATACGTCCAAAACACCTCGGGCAATTTTGTAATTATAGTTACTTGTACAATGAAAAGAGAATGAGATGGAGATAGATTGAGAGAGAGAGAGAGAGAGAGAGAGACAAGAAAAGAAGGCGAATTATTCGTACTTGAAAAGAAAGCTAATATCAGATGATTCGTAATACTTTCCGCGTATCTCTTTTACCTTAGTTAGTCATACTTTCCTCATTATTTTTGTCCACTTGTTAACTGTACACCGATTATATACGAACTATTCGCAAAAGTGACGAACTTTTCAATCCTACAAAGGATGAGTGAAAAGTGTAAAGAAAAATATAATTTTCTTTAATTTAAAACAATGCCGCGCTTGAATCGTCATTACGGCTGTATGTACCGTAGACCGTCGACTCGATATTATATAAACTATGGATAATTAAAAATATAATAAAAACAATCTATGAGCTTTGATAAAGCGAATTGATAAGATTAATTTCAATAATTAAAAGATATTACTATCGTTATTGTTATTAACGAATCGGCATTACAATTAATAACATTAAATGTCGTTTCTTTCCTTACAGGTAATGTTTCGTTATTAGATACTTTTCTTTATGTAAATCTTGTGAGGTTAACGAAATAAATCTTTCCTTACGGAAAAACTCAATTGTGTTTTCATTGATTGTGTCGTTCAATCACAAGGAAAATATCTTTATATATATATATATATATATATATATATATATATATATACATACACATACACACACACACACACACATATATATATATACACTGTTTCGAGTATTTACACACAAATATGATATTTACATGTCCCATCCGCTATCCCCTATCCCCCGCCATTATTCGTAATTATGGCGAATCACGTGAGCATGGATCGTGAGCAAAAGTACAAGACCATTTTGGTGAATAAACGAGAAGGAGTAGAGAAAGGGAGAAAGAGAGAAGAATGAAGGGGAAAGAGAAGAAGGAGTAGAAGAAGGAGAAAATGAAAATAAGATCGAGAAGACGCAAGGCGCGAGCCGCGAAACTATACGTGGCATAACCTTCGTCGTGCATCGCCATCTCGGTCGATCTCCACGATCTTCACGAGTCGCCTCGGGACTTGCCTGCCTATAAGCAGCAAGCAGACTTTGCCGAAGGAAGAAAAGGGATGGAAGAGAGAAAGAGAGAAAGAAAAAAGGATAGAAGGAAGGAAGGAAGGAAGGAAGGAAAGAAAGAGAAAGAGATATGGAAAGAGAGGGGAAAGAGCCGGAAGGACGAGCCTGACTCTAACAACGTTTCCGTTTCTCTCTCTCTCTCTCTCTCTCTCTTTCTCTGTCTCTGTCTATCTGTCTATCTGTCTATCTGTCTATCCTTTTCTCTCACTATGATACTGACTCACCTCCTCTTTGTCCACCTCCTACACCATCACCACCAATACCACCATCAACAACAACAACACCAACATCACCACTACCACCTACTCCTCCTCATCTTTATCCTCCGAAAGTAAGAGGATCGAGGTACCTCTCTTTGTTCATTGCTCAGTACGCTTACGCGTTAAACAGCCACGACTAACGCTCTGTACATAGAATTTGAAAAAAAGAAAAAAAAATGATCGATACGAACCTCTTAACGACCATCGTTAATTACGAAGATCCATATTCGTGTAAAACGATCTCAATCCCTTGAATCGATTTATTTCGATCGATAATTCATGAAATCGAGAATTCATGAAATTCATAGAAACCGGATGAGTGAACGGGATATGATAAAGATTTTTTTCAATTCGTTCCAACACCGTTTAAGTGTTGTTTATCTCCTCTCAGAAAATCTTGACGTAATCAATTGCGAAAGTATAATTACCTCGCGATACGATAAGCTCGTCCTTAAGCTGATAAATAAATTTAAAAAAAAAAAAAAAAAAAGGAAGAAAAAAAAATAATGTGAAAGAAAAAGGATCGTTCCTCCATATACCGTATAGATCTCATTAGCGATGCATAAAAGTATCCTAACACCGTTTAACATCTACCGTGTTATGGCAATACTTAACGCCCATCTGAGAATTATTAAGCCTGACTTCGAGATTAATACTAGTTGTTCCAACCTCTCGTTAGAAGCATTTATCTCCTCTCTCTCTCTCTCTCTCTCTCTATTTCTTTCTCTCTTTCTCTCTTTCGAAAGAGATTGAAATACGAGCGCTTTCGTGATGTTATCACGCAACCCAATCACAATAACATAATTAATCGGGCTAAAGAGAATCATTCCAAATGAAAAGATATATATATACATACATATATATATATATATATATATATATACACATATGTATATATATACACATACATATATATACATACATACATATATATATATATATATATATATATATATATATACACACATATATATATATACACATACATATATATACATACATACATATATATATATATATATATATATATATATATACACCTATACACCTACATAATATATTTCTCTTGACCGGCCAAGTTTTCTGAAGGAAAAAAAAATGTATGGCGGAATGGAAAACATAAAGGTGGATTACCCCGTTCTCTCTCTCTCTCTCTCTCTCTCTCTCTCTCTCTCCCACCACTCGAACCCTCGAACAACGAGGATGTCCCGTAAAAAAGTGCCCCTCGCACGAGCGAAAGAGGCAGGAGGAGAATTTACGGCGGCGGCTTTAGAATGACGGCTTTTGCACTTTAGCTACAGGCGATAACCGCTCGCTGGTTACTCTCCTCTTGTGTAGAGAGAGAGAGAGAGAGAGAGAGAGAGAGAGAGACGCGAAATCTTCGCGCCGCGAAATGTCTTTCGTGCTTTCTAATTATCGGAATCTTTTGTTCCAAACACCTTAAACGAGATATCCACGCCTTTAACTTTTAAGATGCGAACGATATTTTTTACCCCACTTTTTCTAATTCTTTCTCTTTCTTTTTCTTTATTTTTTCTTTTTCTTTTTTTTTTTTTTTTTATACATATTTATTCGACGAAACCGTGATAAATACATGGTACATGTAGGATCATCGCCGAACGAACCTCGAATAACGGTGATATCATAAATTTTTAGAGAGATACAATACCAAAGATTTTTGCAAGATATCACAAATACGGTTGGCAACTAAGTGATCGTGGATTTTAAATAAGAATGCATAGACAAAATCCGCGATTATATTTATAGAGATAACATACCAAAGATTTTTTGAGATATCACAAATACTGCATAACATACATACATACATACATACATACATATATATATATTGGGTTGGCAATTAAGCGATTACAGATTTTAAGTAAGAGTTAAGCTTATTAACTCTATTTATTAACTTATTAACGGAGATAAGTTAAGCTTATTTTCCTTTATTGCCAACCCAATAAAAAAAAGTCATTTTGAGTTTACGATCGATCGATTAATCCCTAATTTTGTTTTTATCGAACAAACGAGCATGGAATCCGAAGGATCCGACGTTAGATCCAACGTCGTGGATACGATCGCGAGTCTAAGATAGAGAAAGAAAGAAAATGAGTGGGAGAAAGAAAGAAAGAAAGAAAGAAAGAAAGAAAGAAGAGTATAGAGAAAAGAAACGAAACAAGAGAGAGAGAGAGAGAGAAAGAGAAAGAGAAAGAGAAAGAGAAAAGAGGGGGAAAGGGATAAGAAGCGTGACTAGAAGCAAGTCGATCTCGTGAAAGAGAGAGAGAGATAGAGAGAGATAGAGATAGAGAAAGAGAAAGAGAAAGAGAGAGAGAGGGGTTGGTTGTTCCACCCGCGTTCCTCGTTTTTGATTTTTCTGGAAGGAGAGGCTCTCGTTGCACTCGAGGCGGTTAATAAGCATTACGTTCGGACTCGATCGTATGGGAATGAGAAAGACAAAGAGAGAAATATCAAGAGAAAAACAGAGAGAAGAGAGAGAGAGAGAGAGAGAGAGAAGTGAGGGGGCCCCCAGAGCACGTCCCACGGCCACCTATGGGAGCCGCCTGCCTTTCTCAAGGAACGTTCTCTCTACCTTACGTAAGTATCAGAACGGGAGACAAAGACGAAGAAGAAGAAGAAGAAGAAGAAAACGAAGAAGAAAACGAAGAAGAAGAAGAAGAAAAGAGAAGATAATAGAAAGAGCAAAGGAAGAATGAGAGTAGTAGTATAGAATACGACGAAGTAGACGGAGGAGAAGATAAAGAAGAGGAGGACGACGAGAAGAAAGGGAGAAAGGGAGAGAGAGAAGAAGAAGAAGAAGAAGAAGAAGAAGCAAGAAAAAAAAAAGGAAAGGGGGGCACCGAGGACGAAGAAAAAGGACCTCAGGGCCCGTCTGGGGATCTTCTCAAAATGATTCACAGCCTCCGGTAATTTACATTCGCTTGCGTGGGTGATCGTCGTTTCTGGGGGGCCCGCTGGCAATATTCCTCCTCCTCCTCCTCCTCCTCCTTCTCCTTCTCCTCCTTCTCCTTCTCTTCCACCTCCTTCACCTCCTATTCGAGTCGACTACCATCGGAAAAGGTTAAACATACACCCACCAGAGGTCACGTAAGCGGCGAAGAGAAAGACCGTTCCGTTCGTTCCTTCGATCTCTCTCTCTCTCTCTCTCTCTCTCTCTCTCTATCTTTATCTTTCTCTTTCCGTTTCTCTTTCTCATTCTCTCTCTCTCTCTCTCTGTCCTTTATTTTCTTCTTTGTAAACTCGCGAGTAAGCGCACGCCTACACACAGCCATAGTCATCACGGACAACAACCATCATCTATTCGACCGTTCGATACCGGACCGATATAACCAAAGCTAAAGAGTCGTCATCGGTGGTTCGACTTTTTGATCAACCCCCTCTCCCTCCTCCCCTCCCAATTACGTAGACGCGTCTCTGGGCGCGTTAACGCGATTCGATCCGTAAGTTAAAAAAAAAAAAAAAAAAAAGAGAAAAAAGAATCGTCGCTGGAACGCGTGTAAATTTCGTTTCGGCTTATAACACGAGAGTGCCCTCCCCTCCCCTCCCCTTCCTTGCTCCCCCTCCCCTGCCCCGACCCCCCCCCCCCGTGTGTGTGTGTGTGTGATCTCTATCGATTTCGTGACGTATTCTCGATCTTCAAATCACGAAGGATCGTCCTCGTGAGATAGGATTAAAAAATTAAAAACAAGAAAAGAGAGAGAGAGAGAGAGAGAGGGGGGGGGGAATGAAGGTAAAGAAAGAAAGAAAGAAAATGGAGAACCGTAGATACGGCCCCACCGCCGACCGATCGATCTCACTCGGTATATAATCGATTTATCGATCATTCGGATCGAACCGAAGGGAAATTCGTAAACGCTGTCGTCGAGGATGATTATTGGTCGATCAAAGACTCGATGCCAGAGAACTCGAAAGCCGATTCTAGCGAGATAACTTTTATCCGCGATGATCGCTCGAGAAATGAGATAAAGCGGGAGAGTGAGAGAGAGAGAGAGAGAGAGAGAGAGAGAGAGAAATAAAGACAGACTGAGACAGAGACAGAGAGAGAGAGAGAGAGAGAGAGGGAGAGGGAGAGGGAGGGAGAGAGAAAGTGAAAAAAGATAAGAGAAAGGGATCGGGGAGGTGGGCAGCCGGCGTTCTCGCCTTGAGCAAGAGACCCGTTTCAAAGACACGTTGAGCGAAACCAAGGGGTGGGGTGGACTCGTGAATCGGGGAAGGGGATCGGAGAGGGAGGGCTCTCCCTAAAATATGTGAACCCACGGGCTACACTCGGACTCTTCGCGTTACATCCTGCTGAACGCTCCGAGCGTATACTCGTCCGTTATGCCGGCAGTCTGTATATCGTATGATACAAAAACATGACATTATTTTCTTCTTTCTTTCTCTCTCTCTCTCTCTCTCTCTCTTTCTCTTTCTCACTCTCTATCTCTCCTTCTCTCTCTCTCTCTCTATCTATCTCTCTCACTCACTCACTCACGCGGTACCTCCCACTCTACCCAACTCATCTCGTTCTCTTCTCTTTACCTTCCTACCCTCCCTCCCTCTCTCCCACCCACCCTCGCTCACTCCCACCCTCCCACCTCTTCCTCTTCCCAGTTCTTCCATATGTAGAATAAGCATCATGGTTTTTGAATTACGACCGATTATTATGCTTCTCTCTCCGAGCATCTCTTCCTACTCCCCTTCCCTCCCCTCCCCTCCCCTCCCCCCCTCTCTCTCTTACTCTTCTTTATTTTTCTATTTTTTTTTCTTTGTTTCTTTCTCCCCCAACCCACTAATGATCGTCTATGACCTTATGATAATTAGTACAGGACTATACACGCACGCACGCACGCACGCGTGTAATACGTGTTTACCCGCGCGCGCGCGCGTGTGTGTGTGTGTGTGTGTGTGTGAGAGAGAGAGAGATCGATTTAACGCTGAAATAATTTGTAATATAATAAATTAATCGATTAATTTATGACGATTTGTATCGTCGAAGATACAATTTTTATTCGAAACAATTCGTTCCAATGTGGAATATTTTCGCGATGGGGTTTTCTGCTTCTTTCTCTCTCTCTCTCTCTCTCTCTCTCTCTCTCTCTCTCTCTCTCTTTTTACGAATGAAAGAATAGACGAGAACAAAGTGAAGGGTCGTAAGGGCGGATGGGGTGGAGGGAGAAGGATGAAGAAAGCAAAAAAAAAATAAAAACGAGGAAATCCCCGTGGTTGTATTAATTCGAGTAAACGTGAAATGCGAATCGATCGATAACGACACGCGTATATGTATGTATAACGAAATAGAGAGATACGAGAAGAAAAAAAAGAAACGGCACCGTACATGCGTGTACATTCGAGCTCGCTCTCGTCCTCTTAACCGACTCTACCGAAAGAATTGAAAAAAAAAAAAGAAACAATTTCTTTTTCCCATCCCCCGCCCTCTGGTTATCATCGCAACAATTAGCTTTAGGGACGGACCGATTCGATCGTTCGAACGAATCGATTACGATCCAATCGAAATCCTTCGGATACTTTACGATGGTTAACACTTTACGTACCCACCCACGTTTAGGATCCGAACGATACCGAACGATTAGACGACCGCGCTAATTGAACGACAGACGTTCGCCATAGAAATTAATAATAATAATAATAACAATAGTTATAATTATAATTATAATAACATCGAAATAAAATTGATTGAACATTACAGTAATATTTCTCCGATCGGCGATACCAGTTTCCGATTGGAAATTTAACGGTACCGTCGCATCGTCAAATACCGCTCGGTTCCCCTCCCCCCCCCCCCCCCACCCCATTCCCCGGTCGAAAGAAAATATCGGAAACGAATGACGCGACGACTAGGTGTAAGTGGATATCCGAAAAGTGTCGCCGTCCTCGTCGTCCTCGTCGTCGTGGGCATTTTTATCTAACCGTAAGGAAGGACAGCGCGCATGCTTTTGCGCGTAGCTTTGTCCCTGACAAAGTTTATGTATGCGAGCGCAGAATCGTCCGTCCAGTGGGTTTTAGAAGTGCCCGAGGCGATCTGGAACGATGTTGTTGGCCATGGCCGTTTAGCCAGAGGGCAGGCATCTCGAATAGGACAGAGAGGAGCAAGCGAACGAGCGAGCGAGCGAGGCTGGCTGGCTGGTTGGCTGGTTGGCACAGGCCGCCTTTATATCTCGAACCCTCCGACTGTCCCATTATATGCCCGATACTTGATCCTTTTACATTATTTTACACTTCTTATCATTTTTAGATTTTCAGATTTTTACGCTTACCCGTTACCCTTAAAAAAAAAGAAAAAATCAAAAAGAAAGGAGCAATTTTGATATCACACCAGTGCATCGAACACCGTTAACGAGGGCACATAGACGCAGTACGACGAACGATTCCCCTAATCGGTATTAACTTTTGTATTAATTATTGCTGCTGCGTCTTAAGCAACTACGAGAGCATCTGATCGTAACGTAGGCGTCTTGCACCGTACCAACGATAAGGGTCGCTTCACACGGAAAATTTCGTCTTCCGTCTGTTGTTCCTCTGAGAGATATATCCCCGTTGACCACGATGAAAGGGTGGCGATATTAAACGAGTGGTAAAGTTGGTTAGCCAATGTCGTTCGCCTGGTGGATCCCGTTAGCTTTTGGTTAAATGCGCGTAAAAATAATAGCGCCGTTGATGTACTCAGAAATAATTCGTTAATATACCAAGGACAATGATTCGCCCGAAGTACTCTCGATATGATATCTCGTGGACTATTCGCACGATTTGGGATGAAGTGGAGGGAGGAGCGATGCGATTGGTTACGAAAGGACAAGACCTTTCTTTGAATCGTTGAAACTTTTGAAAAAGGCATTTGTTGGACAATAACGTTATCAGTTATCGAATTTAATTAAGCCGTAACCGAACGAGCAGTAAATAGACAAAAAAAAAAAAAAAAACAAAGAAAAGAACGTAAGAAACAACATACATTAAAGTATGCATAGGCAAGTCGACAATAGGATAATAATAAATTATCGGATTTAAAGCTAATTATAGACTATGGAGCGACTTATCGGCTCTAAAATGTCTCCTTTTTCTTGAGAGCTAATAATCGTTAGAATGTCGCGAAAGATTGGAGGAACAAACGTGTGGAAAAACGTATGTCGTTTGACCTTGCCTTGCGCGTGCCTCGACAATTGCTTATACTTATTATCGAATAAGACAGACTAAATTTGACTGTCTAGTTATACAACGGCACTCCTACGATATGTGTGTGTGTGTGTGTGTGTGTCTATCGTGTATATATATCTATCGGTATAAGAAGGGTGACTTCAGGTTCACAAAAGAGCTGGGGGGGCCGAAACGCCGCGAGCTGGCAAAGCTCTAGCGCAAGAAGGTTGCGGGATGAGCGAAGGACGAGGAGGAGAAAGAGAAGGAAGAGGAGGATGAGGATGAGGATGAGGATGAGGATGAGGATGAGGACGAGGACGAGGAGGACGTAGTTGAGAGGAACAAAAAAAGGCCGTCGGCGATGCTCTCGTGATCGCTAGTTGTATTGGTCGGTATACACAGAGTTGGCCTAACTTGCAATGTGCTAGTGGCGGCGCTCGGGAGAGCGCGAACGCTCGAAACGGATGGACGGACGACGAAGACGGCAGTCTCATCGAAGCCGCGGTGGCGCGCGGCCTGCGCTAGCTCTGGGGAGTCCCGTCTCTACGTACGAAAGGAATAACACGTGAACGTCCGGCCACGTGGTGTTTTCATAAGCGCTAGGTTTCTTCCGTCCTAACGGTCACCAAGACCCGTACGAAATCATTTTTCCGATTACACCAACGACGATGAAAGTACTCTCGAGTTTAATCGTGCTCGTACGTTCGCGAAGAAGGCGTTGAGAGGTTTTCCTATCCTCACTTTCGTTTTCTTATTTCTTTTTTTATTCTTTTTTTTTTTGTTTTTGTTTTTCTCGTTTTTCTCCTTTCCTTCTTTTTGTTGTCGTCGCACGACCTCGAGGAGTAAGCCGCGATCATTCCGAAATAGTGGAGAATATCAGAACAACCGTCAACCTGGAGTCCACGTGCCAGAAACGGTGAGTCCGACGACAGGATAACCGTCCCTCGTACTTCCGTTCTATCCTCGCGACCGACTTTGTCTTCTCTGATTTTCCCTCCCCCTCCCAACCACTATTCCTATCACTATCACTATCCCTATCCCTATCCATATCACTACCCCTTTCACCGTCATCAATTCGGCTATTCGTCGTCTAATGCGTTCGTGATCGCACGTTAAATAATGATGATCGAACAAAAGCGATTCGTTTAATTTGAAACCAAAAAAGAAAAAAAAAAAAATAAGAGGAGTATTTCGGAAAGTCTTGTTTCATTCCTTTACCTCAACTTACTTTCACTCGCTAAAGCATAGTTTAACGTGAAAATGTATGGAAACGGAAATTAAGCTGATATAAGTAGACGTACGCGTGTATGCGTAAATGTATATATATATATATATATATACATTTACCTGTTCGAAGTCTTAAAAGTAAGACAGCATCTATATGCAAAGGATATTCACACCAACTTTCTGATTCCGTCGCGTGACGAAGCCGATTCCATGTTTAAAACACGGCAATGCGTCGTCGAACGTAACCACCGTTCAAACGCATAACACGTATGTATTTCGATTTCGCGTACGACTTTTCCTTCGTACGTGTACCATTGTTTTCTCGTGGGCGCGCGCGCGCGCACGCACACATACACGCACGCAATATCGAATTTACATGGAAAATTTTTTACGATCGTTATCATTATCAACGGAATCGGGAAATATCTTTCGCATCATTAAACGCCTAAATGGCTTTCGATTGTTCCGTCGATTGTTCGTTCCGTCGATCATTCGATTGTTCCATGACGTTAAGTTGGATCTATGTAGAAAAAATGAACTATTAATCGTCTCTCATCGACGTGACGTAACGAACGTAAGTAATTTTTACCCCCACCCCTCCCCCTTTTCAAACATACAACGTTCCACTGTAAAAAAATACGAAATAACACATAATAAAATATTATGGATACCGGAAAGGAAAGCTATGACGAGGAGTAAGAATTCAAGAAAAGGAAGGACAAACACACGCGAAAAAACCCTTCCCTCCTCCTGAGCCCAAAGAAAAATGAAGAGAAAAAAAAAACAAAAAACCCCTTTGGAATGACGAACCAATGAAAAATTAAAAAAATAGAAAAGAAGACAAACAAACTGAAGAATAATTGACTAACAGTCCCAGTTCGATGATAAACGGCAATAACGACATCTCCGACTTTCGGAAAAGCTATTGGACGGTAACGTATCGTATGGGAGTACATAAAACGCATCCTTTCGCGCGTGTGTGCGTGCGTGTGTGTGTTTCTGTCTGTCTATTTGTATGTGTGTGATATATATATATATATATATATATATATATATATATCCGGGAGCATGCATCTCTATATGCATTTTCATGTACATTCATATATATATATATATATATGTGTGTGTAGGTATACGTATCTACGTACGTATATATGTATGTATCTATGTGTCTATGTGTATCTGTACATGTGTGTGTGTGTGTGTGTGTGTGTGTCAGAGCCCGCTCGCGGCGGAAAAGAGGGTCGGTGAGCCGCTCTCGCATTTCAGAACGGATGTGGGCTCTGTGGAAATTGTGCTGGGGGTAGTAAAAGGAAGGTGGATAGAAACGGGTGAAGGGAAGGGTGGCGAGGGGTGAGAGAGGCCGGTTGAGGGGGCGCGCGCGCGCTCCCAAAGCGAGCGGGGGTTGGAAACGAGCCGGAGGCATGGCCCCGAGCCCAGACGAGCTCTGCAGTTGCCGTAATTAGAACCGAGCGCTTCGAGCACATAGCCTAAGGCTGACGAGTCTCCCGCGGACCGAAATTATTCACGAAGCCGCGCCACCAACGGCGAAATTTTCTCGTAAATATTTTCTCTCCTTCTCGAAAAAAGAGAGAGAGAGAGAGAGAGGATGAGAAAGAAAAGAAAAAAAAAGAAAAAAGGGAACGCTATCGTTGCCGATGATGGGTGACTCTCCATAAGTCGTAAACGTATATTATAAAGGTCGTTCGTCGTAGTTGTATCGAAAATATAAAAAAATATCTCGATTCTCTCTCTCTCTCTCTCTCTCTCTCTCTCTCTCTCTCTCTCTTTGTCTCTCTCAGTCTCAATTTTTTCCGTGCCATACGAGAGTGCGAATCGTTTTCCAATCGAATATGTTTCTGGAAAGTGCTCCGTCGAGAGATATTAAACAACGTTACGTGTATATACCGTAAATCCGCGTTAAATAGTTATATATTATAAGTATGAAAAAAAAAAAAAAAAAAAAAACAAGAAAAAAGGAAGAAAGACAAAAAGAAAGAAAACTGCATTCAACGAAGATTGACTTTCTCGTTGAACCGTTTTGATAATTTATTCCGACTCGACGAGCCTGTACCGACGTTGTTGACACTTTTTTCTCGTGATATCGAAAGATCGAAACGTAACGATAATATCGTTGGTAATTAAAACGTGGCTTGCGTGGCAATATCAATCCATGCGAAAAAAGAAGAAGAAGAAGAAGAAGAAGAACATAATTAAGAGCAAGAATAAGAAATGGAAGGAAAGGAAAGGAAAACAAAAAGGAATTGGACAGATCGAAAGAAAGAAAGAAAAATAAATCTCGTTCGCAATTAAATCGAGGAAGCGTGGAATAATAATCGATCGTAGAGTATAAAGACGTCTGCGTCGATTTGTCCGACTTTTGCCCGTTTGCCGTCTGCCAGTTGCTGCGGTGCATGAAATTCCTTCGATCCAGGCTTTAACCGCGCGACGTTGTCTCGGTCAGAGTTTCCGTCTCGTAGGGTAAGTAGGTGAGTTCTAAGTGGTGGGAATAGGCGAGGATGAAATGGAGCAAGACACGCATTCGCGCGTATCGGGAGTGCCTCTCCTTGCTCTCTGGGTATCTCCGTTCGCGATATACAGTGTGGGCAGGTACGTACCTAATCTAAACTAGCAGGTACATACACATGGTATCACTACCCGGGGCCATGGACCGTATAATAAAGAAAGGCTAAAGAGTTATAAGGAAATAAAAAGAAAAAATGGGGGTGGTGGAATATTTTTCGTTCCAACTAGAATATACATACATACATACATACATATATATATATATATATATATATATATAATGTTCTCGGGCAATGAACGAAAGATAAAGAAAAAACGCACGCACGCACGCACGCACGCATACGCATGCGCATGCGCACACGCACGCACATACGACAACGCAGAGGAGAGACATCGAAAAAGAGAAGAAGAAAAAAAAAACAAAATCAAATTAAATTCTCCGTCGACGCAATTTCGGGAAATTATCATTTTATTCGAGTATATCTTTCCGCTTGGTATATTTTTCATTCGCGATCATTTTCTTGATAATTGATACCGTCAAAGAACAAAAAAAAAAAAAAAGAAAAGAAGCGTTAAGAAAATCGACAAGCCCGAAATTTCTATTTTTTTTTTTTTCCCGTACGAAAGAACTCACTCGGCAGCGCGTTATCGTCGTCTGATCGAGAATATGATTTTACGAGAGCCATGCGACTACGACTATTAGAATTGCTCCTCGTACCAAGAGGAGAAACTCTCGTCGTGTTAACCGGTGAAAAGGCCAAAGGAAACTCTCTTATAGAACGCATGGGGCGGATGCGGAAATTATTGTCTCGTTGGTAATTACAAGGATTCGTAATAACTCGGACGGTGGACGTGACGGAAGGAAAACGGTTGATCGGACGGGACGGGTCGTTTGTAGGGAGAAGGGGGAGGGGGGTAGGGTTGTCGGTCGGTCACAACTTAACGGTTGATAGACCAGACGAACGATGAGATTCCATTCGGTTCATTATCTTTCTCAAAGGTGATCATAATGATTTATCCAATTAGATAAATTATCCCGGTTTATAAATTTCTAAATAACCCCCACCCCTACCCCACCTCCTCTTCGATAAATCATACACGTACACCGATAATTAATACAACACAGGATCAACCTCGTTTGAAGTTGTTGTTGTTGTCGTGTCCTAACGATAAAACTCGAATACCAACCTAAACGTTCGTACGTTCTTCCACTATGGTAAACGATTAAATATCCTCTCGATAATATACTTTTTCTATTTTCATTTCCTTCTTCTCTTCTTCTTCGTCTTCCTCTTTTTCTTCTTCTTCTTCTTCTTCTTCTTCTTTGCATCAACAGAATATTTAGCGAACGGGGCACGAAGAGAGCGCATATGGCGCGTGCTCCTTATGCATAGTGCGCGCGCGCGCGCACGAACTGGAGGCCGTTCACCGTCGACGAGGAGAGAAGAATGAAGAGAACGAACGCGCGCGCGCGCGCGCGCGCACACGCGGAGTCTTCCTTCGCCGTTCCACCTCGCGTGTGCCATTATGCCACGAGTATATCTTTCTCTCTTCTTTTTTTTTTTTTTTTGTATTTTTTGTTTACTTATTTTTTTCTTTTTTTTTTTTTTTTTATTATTATTATTTTTTCTCTCTATTCCTTTGCGTCGCACGACCACAGAGATATACCTCTCTCGCCCCTCGGCTTGCTCCCCTCCCACACACAAACACGCGCACACACGCGCGCACGCACACAAACACACCTCACATTACTTCTGACATTATTTTGTTTCTCGTTTCTCTAGTACCCCTTTTACGACTGGATCGACATACGACTCTCTCTCTCTCTCTCTCTCTCTTTCTCACTCTATCTATCTATCTCGCTCGCTCGTTCTCTATATCCTTCTCTCATGGATTTTCTTCTTCCTTTCTCCCTCTCTCTCTCTCTCTCTCTCTCTCGAACGAACGAACGAACGAATGAACGAACGAACGACTAGCGAGCGACCGACCGCGATCGGCCAAAGAATGTAATGTAATGCCTCGTGGCATAATATATGCGCGCCATCATTTTTCACCTATACCACCGGATAGTCTCGTTTGGTGAAAAGCACTCTCCGGTATTCCCAATGAAAAGTAATATTGAATTTCATAGGCGTACGTCGGCGTTGATACGACCGAAACGGAAATACCAGCGCATTCGCGTTGAAGTATTATTCGTTGGAAAAGTTACACGGACGGACGGATCCAGCAGTACCCCTCTCCACCCCATTAACGTTCGATCCATCGAACAGGAAATATTTAACGATTCGCGACGATAGGTTAAGATCCACGTCGTAATTTCGACTTAATATCGTTCCTCGTTAATACGAATCATTGCGATCGTCGACATCGTTATCGTTCTTTCTACGATCTAAGATCACTCGTACGGTCTTCCCATAGATCCATCCTTCGATCTTCAACGTCGACGCTTTCATCGATCTTCGTCGACACTTCTCGCCAATTTTTATATCGCCCGAATGATTTTTTCGATATAATCGAAAGCGATTTTTTCGATATAATCGAAAGCGATTTTTTCGATATAATCGAAAGTTGTACGCCTAAGTTGGTTTTACGAGTAGTTATCCGTGTTTTTTTTTTTAGCATTTGCGTGTACGTGTGCGTGTATGTGTACGTACGTACGTTTACCCTTTAATACAGTTACACATCTCTCGATGCCACGACGCATATCCGCCTTCTTATGAACGAATACTTATACTTGCTCGACTGATTTTTTTTTTTTTTATATCTTCCTCCCTGACGATGTAAAAGAACACTCGAAACAAAACGACCGGATCAATCAAGCGCCTCTTTCCACGCCCTCGACCGTGGTCGACCTACTGTCGATCTTCCTAACGAGTTACTCTACATCTATCTATCCATCCTATCACAGGATGTGATATATATATATATATATATATATATATATATATATATATATTAGGTCGTCAAGGATGAAATTTGTAGTTAATAATGCCTAATTGTCCTTTTTTTTTCTCCCTACAAATTACTGAATTCCCTACGAGTGTATCTTCAAATTTATTTCGAAGAAAATTCGAAAAGTAGAGAGTTGGTTAAAACGACAATGCAAGCAATTAACAGAATTCAAACGTTTTAGTAATAATCTTCAATGACGGTATTCTATGCCTCGAGGTAATTCATAACGATAAATTCCTATGTTAGCATTCGCATCGACGGATTTAACAATCGTAATAGTTAATCTCACAGACTACTTGTTGCAATCGCTAATCGATCATCATAATTCGACGGTCTCGCTCTGATATACTTCGAATCTTTCGTCGTCGAATTATGATATTTTACTGGACTATAACTCACGATTTTCATATATATACGTTATACACACACGCACACGCACGCACGCACAAATACATATATATATCTATATTTATATATATATATAAATGGCAATAATTCGTCGCTCCTCTAGAACATATAGACAAAACACGTAATAAGAACGTGTTCGATAGATCGCATTAAACACATTCTTTAAAAATTTATCCATACGACGTTCAATCGACATTTATCTTTTTCGTCACTCCGTATTCGGTCGCATATTCGTCGGGTTTCATCCACCGTCCCAAGCTTCGCTCGGTTTGATGCAAGTTAAATATTTGTCTCTCCGCTAATTGGCTCGTTAATATGTATAAAAATTACGCGTTAATGTTCGACCGGAGCGTAACGGTGTAACGGGCAAGCTAAAACGAACGTACCAAGAGCCATACAAGTACGAAATATAAATATCGTAACAGGTAGGAAAAAACAATACGACAATCAAAAATTAAACTATCGTCGCCTGACCGAACTATGAACGATCGAATTGTTGTAATCGATTCATTAAACTTATAAATCGATTCATAAACAATCTTATTCGTTTCACAACGAAATTATATATTATAATAAGAATAATTATATTTTTCGACCGCAACCTCGTTTGATCGTCCCGTACGATCAAACTCATCTTGATAATTCGTGTAAACGTCAAATACGTCGTCGTTACTTACTAGTCGAACGAAACTTCAATTTAAAGACCCTCGCTCAATTCGATTCGAACTTTCGTCGTCGTCTAGTTTTCTACAGATTCTTACCTCAAATACAAATACCTCATCTTGTAAGCGTGGCAAATGTAAAATAAGATAAACATTATCAGAACTCCTTTTAACTCTACCACCACCACCACCACCACCACCATCATCCAAAACTTATCTCGGATGTTACAGTTTAATGAGTTTCATAATGTTGACCTTCTTTTTTCTTTTTTCTTTTTCTTTCTGATTACAGACGGAAATGTGAGGCCGACGGGAAGGAGGCGAAGGCCGAGCTAACGGCGCAACGCAGTATGTTCCCTAGCGCACAAATTAAGATGAGGCAAGTGAAGTAAAAAGAGAGAGAGAGAGAGAGAGAGAGAGAAAATAAAATAAAAATGAAACAAGAATAAAAAAAAAAAAATACCATCTCCGTTCGAGTAATACCTAATAATATACCTATAATAATTCTTATCGACGTCGTAACGATGAATTAGATTTAATAGAGTTTCGTGCCGATGTATAAGAAAACGAAGAAGTGAAAAAAAAACAAGAAATAATAATAATAATAATAACAACAATAAAAAGATACACGAAGTGTCCTAACGCTGACGTGTTGTTGCGTGTCCGTTCGAAAAAAAAAAAAAACAATAAAAAGAACGAAAAAGTAAACGAAAAGAAAAAAAGAAAAAGAAAAAATCCAAAACGAGGGAAAGAAAATAATCGCAAAGAAATGAATTTTCTTTCGCTTAGATATTTGAGAAGAAGTCTCGCCCGATAATGACAAATATCGATGGTGTTTGTTTCCCCTTTTTTGTTTCGTTAGATTGCTGTCGCCAAGCAGTTCGCCGGCCACGTCGCCCACGATGTCGAATTCCTCGTCGCCGACACCACCGACGCCAGTCACGCCGGTTTACAATCAAAAGATGACGGGTATACCGTGCGTTGCGGCGGCTTCGAGGTACACGGCACCGGTGCACATAGACGTTGGTGGGACGATATATACATCTTCCCTCGAAACTCTAACCAAGTGAGTCAACAACAAAGACGATACACGAATCGTTATACCCGATACGTACGTACGTACGTATGTACAAAATAAAAAAAAAAATATCTCAAACATTTACGTATGTACGATCTACGATGAACGCGTTACGGTCGATATTTAACGAGAAATTATCGAATGAAACGATACTTAAGTTATCGCAATCGACGATTGAAATAATTTCACCATTATTTGTCGATTTAACTGCATCCTTTTATATACCCTACCGGTATGACGTATTTTTTTTTTTTTTTTTTTTAATGAAAATTCATAAATAACGCGACGACGAGACACCGAAAGCATTCTCCGCGATCGGTACGAGCGAAAATCGTACGATCGTTTCGATAAGGACGGGACGTCGAGGGGAAAAAAGCGGAGCAAGGAAGGAGAGATCCAAGCGATGTGAGTCGATCGTTTAGCCTTTTCCCATAGCGCGAGAGGATCTGACCCGGGATCGGGTCCGGTCGAAGTACGGTCGAGGCACGCTCGGGTTCCCCTCTTTGGTGGGTCGAAGAAATCGCCGGAGGTAATCACGGCGTTTCGTTCTCCGCCCTTGGTACTGGCCGCGGCATTTCTTCCTTCGTCTCTTTCTCTCTCTCTCTCTCTCTCTCTCTCTTCATTCGACTGTTTAGCATCTCTCTTTTGACAGCAAACGGCCGACGGTATATACGTATATATGTATGTATGTATGTATGTCTCTTACGTCTCGCGTGCGTCTACTTCTCTATACTTCTTTTGAATACTCTTCCAACCTGACCTATCGATCTGCGTACATATATATATATATATATGTGTGTGTGTGTGTGTGTGTACAAAACTATGTACCTGTATTGTTTGTAGATACGTGTACCATGTAACATACCTCGCTACCGAAACCAATAACGACACCTTGACACTGTTACGTTCCATCATCCGAACTATGATGATCCGTTATTCAGAACACGCGGTTTAATCAATCCGAGGATTTTGTACTATTTTTCTTTTTTCCTAACGATTAGGAATTTCATTTCACGAGCGTACTGAGGATTCTTCGAACGAAACTATTACGTACACACATATACACATATATTTTATATATATATATATATATATATATATATATATATATATAAATATCGCACGATATATAATGGATCCTTCGTTTCTGTCTTTTCTACAAAGTCAGATTGCCCCGTAGGCTTCACGAGGCCATCGTTATTATATGTTATCGCCGTGGAAGGTATGGGAACCGGCTCGAGGAGGCACACTAGGTACCTACATCGGCATTTCCCCCACTACTCTTCCCACCCCGCCAGCCTGTGCATCATAACGCACCCGGTTGTGCTTCAACACGAGCACCGTCCTGGGTCCTCGTCTTCTTCTTCTTCTTCTTCATTTCTTTCTTCTTCTTTCTTTCTTTCTCTCTTTCTTCGTTGTATTCGTTCGCTCAACGCCGATTCGCGGGGATCTCTTAACGTTCCTCGACTTTTCCCTTTACTCGTATCCCCTCTCCCGTCTCCCGTTCGCAATACTCGTCTATAATATGCTAAATTACGTCGACCTTCGATCTGTACACGCAGAGTATCGAGAATCTTTGTTATATCGTAATACAACTTAAAACTTATTATCTATCCCTAGTAGCCTCACTCACGACAAAGACGGATCGATTGATTTTGCAGGTATCCGGAATCGAGACTGGCCAAATTATTCAACGGTAGCATACCGATTGTCCTCGATTCCTTGAAGCAACATTATTTTATCGACAGGGACGGTAGTATGTTCCGGCATATATTGAACTTCATGAGAAATTCGCGACTGTTGATACCGGACAATTTCGCCGATTTGGATTTATTGCTCGAGGAGGCACGATACTTCGACATTGCACGTAAGTAGTACCGTAAATCGTACTCTATTCGGAGGGGGTGGGGGGTGGGAGGGTAAGGGAGGGGCGGAGAGGAAGAGAGAAAGAAACAGAAATGACGAAAAAAAAAAATAAGAGAAAGAGAGAGACACAAACTAAAATACACTCGTCGAGAACCCAATACCGTCACATCGTCCCTCTTACGTTCGATTCAAATAATCGTCCGTTTGTTCGTTATTTCTCTCTCTCTCTCTCTCTCCCTCTCTCTCTCTCTTCTTTTTACTTCCTTTCCATTTCTTTTACGTTTTTTTCTTTCCTTTCTTTCTTTTTTTTTTTTTTTTATTCTTTCAGCGATGTGCAAGCAATTGGAACAGATAAAAAAGGAACGAATAAAGAACGGTAACGCGAGCTTGTCCACGACAACTGGGCCAGCCTCCTGTTCGATCGCCACCTCGACCTCCTCGGTTGTCTCGACTATGACGACGACGACTACGTCGTCCTCGTCGTCGTCCTCGTCCTCGTCGTCGTCGTCGTCCTCGTCGCCGAAACAAGGCGCCGGACGGCAAATCGGCGTGCGTGGCAAAGGCGCTCCTAGCTGTACCCTCGATTGCACGGGATGTACGAGTTGTTGTACTCCCTGCGAGCACGAGACCGAAAAATTTCGCGTTAACGCCGAGAGTAATCGCAGTTACGAGTGCGTAGCCCTACACGTCAATCCTGATTTAGGTGAAAGGATAATGTTATCGGGCGGACACGCGCTCCTGGACGAAGTCTTCCCTGAGGCGATGCAGGCCGTTATCAACGCCCGTTCCGGCATTGCCTGGCATCAACAGGACACCCGTCACGTCATAAGGTTCCCATTGAACGGCTTTTGCAAGCTCAATTCCGTTCAAGCGATAACACGACTACTTAACGCGGGATTCCGCATAGTCGCCAGTAGCGGCGGGGGTGGCGAGGGTCAACAATTCTCGGAGTATTTATTCGTAAGGCAGTCCGTTAATACCTGACGGAAAACGACGAGGACGAGGACGAGGACGAGGACGACAACGACGACGACGACGACGACGACGACGACGACGACGAACGAATTTTATCCGATCATTTTAACGATACCCCCTCTCGCAATTTCTTCCCTAATATCGAATACCATCGAACGTCAACGTACGAGATTCAAATTACTTACTTGCTCGCTCATCCAATAAATAATCTCAAACACGGCCGAAATTTGTCTATTTTTGGCGATAGAGAAATCGAATCCGTTTGGGAGGTTATCGTACGCGTTCGATATAGCTCGATCGGATATCGATAACGATCTACGAGATTTTGCGACGAAGGAGAACGACCCTCCCCAGCCGCTACCCCGCGCGTAACGTGGTGGCTCGCGTGGTTGGCGTGAGGGAGGAGAGGGATTTATAAGAAAAGAAAAAAAAAAAAGAGAAAAAAGACAAAACGACAAAAAAAAAGGGAAAAATGACAAAACGAGAAAAAAAATAAAAAGGGAAGGAAGGAAGAATGAATGAATGAAAGAAAGAAAAACGGTTCGATTTGACACGGGAAGCGTGTATTTTGTGTCGAGAGTCTTTAACGTGACGTAATTAACGATAGCTTTAAAGAAATATATATATATATATATATATATATATATATATAGTTATAGAAACGGAGAAAATGAAGAACACCATGTCAGCATTCGTCCAAGGATAATTATTTTATTCGATATTCGCTCGGATACGGACTCTGTACTCGTTGAATATCTCTTTAAGTACAGATCGGTCATTAAAATTTGTTATTATATATAATAAGATGTACTTATATGTATTTATATGCCATACTAATTATTGTAAATATCGCGAATAAACTATCGTTCTCGTCTATAAACACATGCACGCATGCACGCACGCACACACACACACACACACACACATCATCATCATCATCATCATCATCATCATCAGAGACACGAATTGTTACGTATGCATGTATTATTGAAGAGAAGAAAACGAGAAAAAAAAAGAAAAAAAAACAACAAAAAAAAGGAAAAGAAAAGACAAAAACGAAAACGAAAAAGAAGTATATATTATCTTTCTCTCTCTCTCTCTCTCTCTCTCTCTCTCCTAATAATATAAGCTACATTATTACTATATTTTCATCATTACTATTTACTACTAATATAAGATACATCATTAAGAAACCAAAAAAAAAAAAGAAAACAAAAGAAAAGAGCTCGGAAAGCTCTCAAAACTACGTTTAACGAGACAATAAAGACCCATTGGATATGCAAAAGCATGTTGAATTGGGGAGTAGGGGTGGGGGTGGGGGAGGGGGCTGAGAAAAGAAAAAAAGAAACAATAAAAGAAGAAGAAGAGGAGAAGGAAGAGGGGAAGGGAAAGGGGAAGGAAAAAAAAGCAGCAAAGGACGAAAGGGGAAAAAGAGGTGGGAGAGATGCGCCGCCGATCGCGTAACCTCCAGAACGAGAGGGATAAAAGCGTAGGAACGTCGTAGCCACGGGCCCCGTTTCCATGGTTACCATGAACTCAATATCCGCGATGCCGACAGGCATCACTAGCCCGAGGCTGTCATCCCTCGAACCAGAGGAGCCGCCGTTGCCGTCGTCGAGTTCGCCGGTCTCTCCCTTGCAACCCACCTTTGCCTCTTCTCTTCCTACCTCACTACCACCTACCCACTCCTCGTCCTCGTCCTCGTCCTCTATCTTTACCTCTATCTCTCTCTCTCTCTCTCTACCTCTCTCTCTCTCTCTATCTCTCTCTATCTTCCTCCTCGTCTTGATTATATCCCATTTCTAGATCGCCGCAGGGACTACTCTCGTACACCGGGTCCTTCGATACACGACACGAGGTGAAGTAGCCTTCGGCGTCGACGTGGAAGATGGCTTTGAAATTCTGGAATTTCCGTGATTTTAGTATATGGAATAATCTAATTGTTTTATTCAGATCTCTCTCTCTCTCTCTCTCTCTCTATATATATATATATATATATATATATATATATATATATATATATATATCATTCTTTCATTCTTTCATTCTCTCACGCACTCATACTCACTCCTTTACGCATCAGAACAGGAGAACGTTGGATTCATACAATATCGCTCGAGACGCGCGGCTTTTTGTGATTTTAACGATAGGTACAGACGAATATACTTCAAAGTGCGTTGGTATGCGTAAATCAATGCCCCAAATAACATCGCACGACGAGGCAAAAGAACGAAATCCAATGCTCGTGTCGTTCGATTTATTATTATCTGTAATTTTTTTTTTTTTCCCTGTTGTTTCGTCGTTAACAGCATCCGAGTAACACTAATGCGTACGAGACGCGCGGATGCTTGTGATTTTAACGATAGGTACAGACGAATATACTTCAAAGTGCGTTGGTATGCGTAAATCAATGCCCTAAATAGCATCGCACGACGAGGTAAAAGAATGAAATGCAATGCTCGTGTCGTTCGATTTATCTTTATCTGTTTCTTTTTTTTTTTTTTGTCTCGTCGTTAACAACCTCCGAGTAACCATAAAGCTTACTGTATTCTCAAACTGACTTGTATTAATCAATTAAGAGCCCAGACGCGTGATCGTTTATTCAAACAAACAATATTTTACGCCTACGCACGCAAGCATGTGTGTATATATGTACAGGGTGTTTCAGATAAAGGAGGCCGCCTAAATATTTTTTTTATTTTTTTTTTTTATGATACTTTGAATGTTTTAAAAAGAGGTATGTTATGAATAGTTTATATATATATATATAAGTGTATAATATATATATATATATATATATATATATAATTGTATAATGTTATGTATGTTATAGGCGACCTACCTTAGCTGTAACAACCTGTATATCAATAAAAAGAAAATATATTGCGTACTTACATACATACGTATATGTGTATTTAATTTTAAAACAGACCAATATAATAATGAATTTGTTAAATAATCGATTAATTTACTCGAATATATATATTGAGATACGTGAAATGAACGATATGTAATGGATAATTGAAATCGTCATAGAATATAGTAAATTTTGATTAAATTTATCTGCAGCCATTAGCTCGACAGTACTTGCGTTATTTACATTTATAATATATCACAAGTAATATCGATTTCCAGGTCTCACCACATGGAGGTTGCTGCATACGGAGACCCGTAGGGTATTAAAGACTCTACCGTTAATATCTATTATTTTGTAACCTATCATATAATATCATTATTATAACGAATTCGATGATGATTTGAAAGAAAAAAAAAAAAAAAGAAACCGAGAATGAAAATCAATCGCCGAAAGAAACGAATCAAAAATGTTTTTTTTCCGATCAATCATGAATGAACGAAAATTTATGAATTCGTTTTGATAATCGGCCTATCTACCCGGTTAAAGATAAAACCCTTCGTATTGGATTCTATTCCCATTAAAAGTAATCTGGATGCATCGCGCATCCGTTGACGTACGTTATGGTGAAATCAAAAATGCAACGAGGTACTACCAACCATAGATATAGCCTGTAATATACTTTATATATAAAAATTATGCATTTTTCTTCTTTTTATCCAATATTACTTCACAATAAAAATAAATAATATTACAAATATATCGACTATTCATTATCTGTAACACAATAGAGACAATTTAATCCTTCGTAAGATTAATAATCGAACAATTTGTTTGTCGCATTACATATGTTGCTTTAACACCCAACAAATAATTCTAATTAATTACAACAACAACCTCTAATGTGTACGAGGTACAATATAGCTGATACAATATATTTAAATTATAATAAATTCGTAGGATAATTAAAAGGACAGAAACGAGCGTTGAACTTCAAATAATAACAATTAAATATATCAATACTTAAAAATGTTATCTCGGTGTAGTTGGCCTTGCATAATATAAACATAAACGATCCTTTTCTTGACTTTGACAATAACCGAGTCAGTTTTACCTTGCACTCCGACGTGTAAACATCGAGACTCGCTAAATCGGTTACTGGATCAGTCTTCCATTGGATTCGGACGAAGATTAATCGAAGCCATCCAAGGACGTCTCTCTTGCACGCATCAACGAAGATTTAAAGTAAGCATATTTCTATATAATACATCTCTCGAATAATTTATACAATTTCTCATTATAACAGTGATACTAATTAGATCGTTTGTATTTTTCTTTTTCAGAACCTCATTGCGATAGCGCGCGTGACAATGAATTAATCGATTGTTTGTATTCGCTAAATTAAAAATATCGCCAAGTAGAAGCAGTGTTCGTTCGTTCGCGTTTCGCGATTAAAACGACACAAGTGTTTTTGAATCGATTGCGTGCAATGCACTCGTTAGAGTCAGTGTTTGTTGGCAAAGTTTAAAATACTTTTTCTAACAGTCGTACGGACTGTGTGTATATATAAAAGACAATAGAATTTCGCGAAGTAGAGTCGGTGATCGTCCGTTTAAAAAATAACTACCGAGTAATAGAATCAGTGCATCATCGAAGTGGATGATCTCGACCAACTTCGACTTCGACCTACCTCACGTTCAAACAGCTACGTATCATCCACCCTCGATTTCGACCTAAATCGCGGACGAGTGTTTTGGAGCCGTCGCAGAACTTCATAAGTAGTGAGTGAATTTTATAAGTACCTCCGATCGCTCGATCATGTCGAGAACGAAACGTCCGTATCGGCACTGACGATTGGTTGTAATTAATTAATAATGTAAGAGCATTTTGAGTGACCACGAGTAAATTTCTTCGGAGCTTTACTCGTGAATGGTTTCTTATATTTTCTTTTTTTTTTTTCTTTTATAAAAAGTTCGATTAAATTCATAATTTTATTTTAATAAAATCGAACGAAATCGAGCGGAGCACGGATATTAGAGTAGAGTCACCGTTTTTCTAACGCTCGCATAGGTGTCCGAGCGCGATAAAAGTCCTACCGGGATCTACGTTTTGTTTGCTCGAAAATTCGATTATCTCGCGAACGCGAATTATAGGAGTAGAGTCACCGTTAGCCCGTGGGTCTCCAGATGCAGCAACCTCCACGTGGTGAGACCTGGGTCAGTAGTACTTGCGATATATTTAAATCTAATTATATATCACTAATTATATTAAGCAAGTACTACCGAGCGAATGACTGCATATTTCAATTTATTTTTGACAATCCCTCGAATCCAATTCCGATCAAACATTAAATCACTAACGCTCTACATTGTCAATAATACTTTTACAGGCGATTAGATAAAAAAGAAATTATAGTTAAATTCAAAGATAATTTCTTTAATAAATTCGAAAATTTCTGTACTAATTATCGTATGTGTTAATGTTACATTTATTATTGTTCTTTACTGCTTTTATTGTGAATAAGCAAATGCGTAACGACGTCGTATCTGGCACGGATCACCGGGAGAGACGCACGTTGCTATCAAAGGAAGATATATGTACATATAGGAGACTGAAATGTGTGTGTGTGTGTGTGTGTGTTCACAGTCAACTGAACTATTTACTTTAACTTACACGAAACCAATTGTTACGGATGCCGTGAGTGGTTCATATTTTGTCCATATATAACTGACGCTTAAGTCACACACGCGCTTCGAACAAAAGGTAGGGAATAGTCTTAACCAGCCTTAACGTAACGAGAAGACGCGATCTCTAACAGCAAACAGGAATTCAAAACGGACGTCGTCGATTGGTTGCGTCGAAGTTAGCGGACAATTTTGGACGCACACGAACAATTCGTCATATAGCTTATATCACGCGACTGTAAATGTAAATGAATTTATTAATTTTGTAAAATCTAAAAAGCAAAATGTCATTAGAAATTTAATTAATCGTTGGCGTGAAATTAAAGAAATTTTCTTTCTTAATTATCCTAATTCAAACGGATCTTTCCTACGGATACACTTTTGTCATCTCCCACGCACGTAGATTTACTCTTTTTACAAAAATAAAGAATAACTATATATAAAGGTAATATCAAAATGAAATAATGCATAAATAATATTTCAATCTTAATATATATGTATATAAAAAGTTATTAAATATATTTGAAAAATTATTAATATTTCTCCATTAATTCCTTTGGAATATTTCATGAATAATCATAACGAAATATTTTCGTTAAACGTATCTGGCAATGGAGAATCGTGAATTAACAATTTTAATCATTATTTACTCATATGGTAAATTATTCCTTCTATGAATTCACTGGTATTTCAATTCATTCTTCTTATAATTATAATTCTCTGAAAAAGAGAATGCGTGAAACGTGCCCGGACGATAAAACTTGGGATTAAAAGGTAATCCTTTCATTGAACCTTAAAAACGCAAATAAACGTTTAATAACGATGAGAAATCCCGATAAAATAAATGAACGTTTATAATAAAGAGAAATCCTTATAAAAGTAAATAAACGTTCGTAACAAAGAGATCCTGTGTTTCAAGGCTGTGTTTCAGAAGATAAGTATTTCTAACGTAAGAATAAAACGAGGAAAGAAAAACTCTAAGGCATGTTGTTGCACAAAAAAAAAATAACAAAAAATTAAATAAAATTAAAAGATCTTTATAAATCACCTTATCGATAAAAAAAAAAATAACCATAACGTATCCCAATTTTGAAATTAGAAACATTAACGCAATCGAGTAATTACAAAATTAAGTGAATTTAATTAATGGAACCCTGATATACGTTGTTGTGCCCCCTCGTAACGCACATACATAAATCAAAGAATCGAGCTAACGACGATGAGACATCATCGGACGATGTACGGATCGTTAATTTTTCTTTTTCTTCTTCTTTTTTTCTTTTTTTTTTTTTTTTTTGAAGAATAGACGGCACAAAGCCAAATACGTATTCCGTAAGAGAGAATAAAACGTTGATGGCATAGCAAAAATATAATCATGAGAATTCATGGCGTAAACCTGTGCAAAGGAAGAGAATACTGTCCCCTCCCCCCTTCCCCCACCTCCGCCCCCTTACATATTACACATATGTATATTTCTTTTGTGCTAAATCAAGAGGAGCTCTACGAGAATCGAGGCGACTTTTTTCTTTCTTGTTTTTTTTGTTCCTTTTCTTTTCTTTCCTTTTTTCTTCTTTTTCATTTTTTCGATCTCACTCGTGCATAAAGCAACCTGGTATCCAATGTCCGTATACAGGTGCATATTGTCGGGCGCTGCGAGTGGGAAGGTGGGGGGGGGGGGGAGATAGAGCTTCGACCGTTTTAACACGAACGCGAAGTGGCGCCACCGGCGCTATATTAGATCGAACGAAGGAGAACGGTTAAAGACGAGATTTGCGCCACGAATTTTCACGCTCGTAATTTTTTGTCCCGATTTCGAGGGCTTATTCGAAAGATTTAAAAAAAGAGAAAAGAAGAGAGTTTTCACTCCTTATATCATCCTTTGGACGTGACTTTTTGCGAAGGAAATGAAAACGTTTCTGCAAAAATCCCGACGAGATAAGAAAAAACACTTTTATCTTTACGAATGAGAGAGCCCCCTCGATCATCAAAATCGGACAAAAATTGCAACCATAGATGTGTTTACGACGTTAAATTTTTCTGTAAACGCGTAAGAAGAGATGTTTTAAAAAAAAAAAAACACACACACACAAACCTGTCGGTTTTCTCTCCACCTGGCAATATTTTCGACTTGTTGGCTGCTTTTTTTACGATGTAGCTTTCGATTGATTTGTCTTCATAACCTTAAAATCCAAAGCGCGCTTAATTCGATTAAAGAAGCGTCTACGAAATGTACTTATAAATTATTATTATTATTATTATTATTATTATTATTATTATTATTATTATTAATATCATTATCATTATTATTAGTATTATTATTATTATTATTATTATTATTATTATTATTATTATTATTATAATGCATCTTCGTTTGCTTTCTTCTTTTCACAAAATTAAATGGCAGAATCTTACAGAGAAAAATTTAATTGACATAACAATATCAATTGTATTTGGATTATAAAAACTATAGTAAAAAGAAGAATAAACTTGGATGATTCTTTGGTGAAACTTGTTTTAAATTTTATTTTTTCTCGATTACTGCTTTTCAATACAATTTGAAAAAATAGCATACTATACCACAATTGCTATACCGTTACTTTTTATACATTTGTCTATTTATATATTTATATCGATATTCCACTTAGTGGCAGTAAGTATTCTTTATAATCTAGTTTTGAAGGATTCATTGCATTTCTCAAATCCATAAGAAAAGGACATAAATAATTGCAAAAAGGAAAGCACAAATCTAAGTGAACGAATTTCTTACAAACGACGTGCACAACAAAAATATGATATGAATGGCAATGTGTGTGCGTGTTGTGGAAAAATTATATCATTACTGAAAAATAAAGTATTTACACGATATATACTTTATAATGTTTGTTCTGCATCGACGGGCCTTTTATCTATTCAAATCTAAATAGTTCATTTAATTACTCTCAATTTATAATGTATGATAACAGCAATGAAAGAGAGATAGAGATCGATAGATAGATAGATAGGTTGGGAGAGAGAGAGAGAGAGAGAGAGAGAGAGAGAGAGAGAGAGAGAGAGAGAGACATCGATGAAATAATTAATATGTATATATGTACGTTAATGTTAAAGATAATTAAAGTTTATGAGATCAAATGTATCTTTTTATATATATAAATATATATATATATATATATATATATATATATCTTGTATAATTTGTATATTTAATAGTTTAATTAGTTTGGAAAATGCCATAACATTTCTTAACATGTTTTAATATAATTTATCAATCTCTAAAATGAGAATCAAATGATAAATTTAATCAAAATGAAAAATAATATTCCATTATTTTCTCTACATCATTAGCGTTTAATTGTTCGCATAAGAATAGAATACTGTATTTGCGGCCCGTCGAGACAATAATTTTTCCATTTGAGTCATATAGTATACTACATAAGATTGCATTAAAACTTTTTACATTATTTATATAGAATTTTAGAGATGCTTATACGCATCGGATTTAACCTATCATTTTTATAAACTTTTTGATCCTGTTTTCATCAACAAATAGATTTCCAATAAGAAATAAATTGTATATCATATACTTATCAATCGATAAGGACATCACCAAATTGTGGCAGTCTTTTTCAATGGGATAACTTATCAATTATATTTTGGGAAGAGAATTCTATCATTTAATGCAGTATGTATCTCCTTGTTCAATGGAAATACATACGTAACTGTGACCGATGTTTTTTATATATATATATATATATATATATATATATATATATATATATATATATATATATATATATAAAACATATATAACATATATAATATATATATATATATGTATATATATATATACATATATATATATACATGAGTATCATCTGCATATAAGATTGAAGAAAAACTTTGTTATAAACTCATTTTGTAAAAAGAAAAAACTATCACCGCAAAAAACATATTGCTCTTGACAATTGACTACATATTAGTACGTGTACCCAAAATAATAAACGCACCTAATAAATTCCTTCGCAGAGGATTCATGTATACAACTAATATTGTACTATAATCGCGCAAAATAAAATTAACTTGGGCATATCTACGAAATGCAAAGCGCCTGTGCAGTGAGCTCTTTCATGAGCACCTTCAGAGAAATGTACACTTTTCTTCTTCTTCTTCTTCTTCTCCTTCTTCTTCTTCTACTTCGTCTTCTTTTTCTTCTTCCTTTTCTTCTTCTTCTTTTTCTTCTTCTTCCTCCACTTCCTCTTCGTCTTCTATCAAACTGCACTGTGATATTATCTACAATAATATAGGCACCCGTGTACATCCATTGAAATTTGTTTTTTCTCTTTTTGTTTACATACAAATCAGGTACACACTCTGAATTTTTTCAATCGATTATGATGCAAAGCACAATTCTCTCTCTCTCTCTCTCTCTCTCTCTCTCTCTCTCTCTCTCTCTCTCTCTCTCTCTCTCTCTCTCTCTCTCTCTCTCTCTCTCTCTCTCTCTCTCTCTCTCTCTCTCTCTCTCTCTCTCTCTCTCTCTCTCTCTTTCTCTGTTTTTTTTCTCTTCTTTTCTTGTTTCTTTTTTTTTTAAATAGAACCTGCACTAATCCCAAACAGGAAACATAAATAATTAAATTAACATCGATCGAAAGAATATTCATCAGTATTCTTACTTTTTTAAATGTTTCTTTAATAAAAAACGTAACAGCTAGTTTTTTTTTTCTTTTTTTTTTTATAAACACTGAAAATGTAGATTACAACATAATATACTGATAACAATTCCATCTTATGGTGGAGCGTAGCTATATTTTGTTGTACCAACATTGAAATTATCTCTATATGATATTTACGTGTAAGATATTGTACAATTTTTCCATACTTTTTGGACAATGTGCTTGTGTCATAATATGTTGTATCATTTGCAAAAATACGATTTACTATTTTAACATAACCTGCACGCATGTATATCTTACACACTAGCGCAACAATGTCCAAAAGTATAGGTCAAGTATTACAATGCAGCAGGTATATATATAGCATGACAATGTACACACATTCATTAATTCATTCATTCATTCATTCCCATGTGAAACACACCCATCGATGACATTACATACATACATACATACATACATACATACATACATACATCATACATACATACATACATACATACATACACACACACCATATAACAATAATTCATATATGGCTAATCGCATTTACTCCGGTTTGCCATACAGGCATATTATTCAAGAGACTAATGATGAGAGATGTGCTCATACACATTTCTCTTTCCTCCGTTGGTTGTGATCTCGTGTTGAAAAATAAAGAACGATCTATTTATATTACATTTAAAAAATTCTTCTCAGTCATTTACAGTAGGGAAGCATGGTAGAAGTGTAACGTTACTTTTTTGAATGTATGCGATATCACAAGGCTGATCCGCAGCGAATTTCATCGTATGAAAGAATGAAAAAAAAAAAAAAATGATGATAATAAAAAAAAAATAAAAAAAAAAGAAAAAACAAAGAAAAGAAGAACTATGAAACGCTGTACGATACAGCATACAGTGTAATGTCGCACTGTTCATTCGGGCCCATTGAGACCAGCTCACACAAGACCGTGCAGTTAGGACGCCATATGTCGGGCGGATCATTCGAGTTCCTGCCCTTCATAGAACATCACTTCAAGTAAGACTTGTATAGCGTTGTGCTTCTACACGTTTCTTTCTCTTGTTCAAGAAGAAACAACAAGTCACGAAAGTTTACCCTCTTCAAACGTGGTCTCATTGGCATTTGTCTGTTCAATCCTGTAACCGACGTGTTCAAATTGGAATTATTTCCTGGACTATTGGCCGGTCCGCCCGCATCGAGTTTAGGTTTTTTGCGAGGGCCAATTGCCTGCAGGGCAGTCAAATTGGCTTCCCTTTGCCTCAACTCTTCCATTTCTGCGCGTTGCATCTGAAAAAATATTCGACCAACGACCACTGAGACTCGTCAAATTTTTTTCTTACGTTTTATCTTGATCTTTTGTTGGAATATAATGTCATTGGGAAAAAGAAAGAAAATAAAATGAAGAAATGGCATTGCATAATTACCTCTTTGGCCTTTGCCTTGAGTTTAGCTTGTTCCGGATCTTCCGTCTTAGCACGACTTTTAGCAGCACGCAGTAATAATTCCCTTTCTTGTTCTTCGTGTCTCCTGCGTTCGACCCTATCTAAATCTTCCAAAAATTTTAACTGGGCTCTTACGTCTTGCGTCACTTCGTATCTTGGATCAACCTATAATCGATACAAATACAACGGGGACGCGTCATAAATCAAATATCTAATGTAGTACGATAACCAATATTAAATATAAATATTAATAATCTCAAATTTACCTTTATAAGATCTATCCTATGTTCAGCGATTACTGCCAATTTTTCAACCAAATTTTTTAACCTTTCTTGTGCAGCATGCGAAATCAACGCGGCAACTTCCTGGTTAGGTTCTTCCAAGCCGTAATTAGAAACTAAAGGGAGGAAAAAAAGAATGTATGTTTCCTTTTATGTATATTTATGTTTCCTTTTATATATATTTTATATAACCACTGAATTGTTACCTATTTGCTTAATTCTCTGTTGCAACGGAATCATATGTAGGAACACTTCATCTTTGCAGGAACGGATTTGTGTTCCTACAAATTCCGTTGATCCGAGAATTCTTTGAGATTCTTCTGCAAGATTAACTCCGCCCATAGCTGCTACATCATTGATGTCATCATCACCGCTACGCAAAATAAAAAATACCTTTTGCATTCGTCTTTCTTACCATTTTAGAATGTTTTATTTCATAGTCATAATCATCGCCATTACAAGTATACGTATACATATGGATAGTACAAATACTTACGTATACCCAGCCGAAGAAAAAGTCTTTTTTTCTTTTTCTTTGGCAGTCGGTTTTGGCACCAAGGAAGGCACTATGGTCCTGTTAACGATAGAGGGTGTATTGACTGTTTTAGCTTGCGTAGCAGTTGTTACTGTTTTTACAACGGTTGTCGTAGTTGTTGGCTTTTGAACGACGGGCGCAGTAGGACGTATATTGGTAACAGCTACTGTTGATTTTACAGCGTAAGCGGTTGGACTGCGTACAACAGTCGTTACCGGGCGAATCTAAAGGCCAATTAAAACATTTATTAAAAGAAAAATTGCGAGATACGAGTTGCAAGATACATCAAACTAACGCTTACCAGCCTTTGTTGTACGGGTTGGGTAGGTCGCGGCACTGTTGTTGTGGGTGTGGGTATTGGTGTCATTACTCTTACTTGCGTAGTTTGTGTGGTTGCAACAGGGATTGTAGGAGCAATGGAGGCTGTCGGTCTATTTTGATTTTGCTGTAGGACATTATAAAAACAAAAAGATAAAAGGCTATTATATTTGAACATTAAAATTAAAAAAGCTTGTATTAAGCGAAACAACCTTTACCTGTGTTACCGTTGATGTCACAGATGCAATGGAAAAAACAACATTGGCTGGAGGAGGTTTTATTCCTTCGATAACTAATTCATTCATCACAAGAGATTGACGCAGAAGTGGTAGACTTTTCTTGAGAAAGCCAATTAGGCATGGCTGTGGAGACGCATTCAATAATCTTTCAAGTCTATCACAAAATTCTTCAGGTTCAACTTTAGTGTCAATTAATTCTTGTATCAAAGTCCGAACATTTCGTTCCACTGCTTTAGGCTCACGACTAGACAATTCTAATAAATTCGCTAAAAATTTACGGCACTTTTCTTTGGTATTATCTGTAGTTTGACGCTAAGAAAGAAAAAAAAATAACATGTAATTTGAATACAAAAATGAATATAAAAATATAATTTTGATGCACAGAGTGTCCCACAAAATGTATTTAGAAAAAATATTCCAAGTTATTATAAATACAAAGAAATTTTGTAGACTGTCCTTATTGTATATAACATTTTTACACAGAATAAAATGTAACAAAATATTAAAATAAGCAGATTTATAAAATACTTTTTTTTTTTTTTTTCTTTTTTTTTAAGATCAATTCTATAATCCGTTTATCACATTCCGTTCTATGTAAGGAAAGACCATAGAGAAGAAAGTACTATCATATTTTTCTCTATTTTTACAATAACTTAGATGATATTCTTTTGAGAATTTTCACAGAAACAGTAATGTATACTGTGTAATAAACTCACCTGTGCCGGCGCCTGAACTGTTTGAACCGTAGTAGCAGTTGGAGTAGCTGTTGTAGTAGCTGCGGTAGTAAGAGTAGGAGGAGTTGCATTTGTTGTTGTAATGGCAGCTGTCACTGTCTGCTTTAATACACAATAAAGACTTTTACATAAGTATTATATATACAATTGACACACACACACACACACTCTTATCTAGTATAACTAGATAAATTTTTAAAATATATTTACTTCTAGCATAGTGCATTTTCTTCTAATCAAATAACTACAACTAATAAAATAAGACATTTTTGCCTATATGCATGCTCGCAAAAAATTGTATACTTAATATAAATCTGGATGAAATATTTCTTTGTATTAATCAATTAAAAACCCTTATTACTATAATGTTTACGTATAATCTTAGACGCACTTGTACCTTGTATAGACTCGCTTATTGTCAATTTTCTATCTAAATCCATTGTAATACCTTAGTAAGGGTAATGAACAATGTACAATATTTGACAAATTTATTTAAATTTAGCAGTTTCATAAATCTTACAAATTGTATATATTTCTAATTTTTAACGTTAGGTTTAATCAATAAAAAAATAAAAAAAATAAAATTAATAGCATGAATTACCATAGTTAAAGAGAGATGTGATGTACATATAATAATATTGTTATATTGATAGACATATCATATAAATAAAAAAAAAAAAAAAGAAATTGCTATCAAAATATATATTTACTTTCCAAGTGGATTGACAAAAAATCTGAATTTACAACCCTTTACAACTAAACTTATACTTCTAACATCCCTATAAAACAAACTCAACAGTACCATATGCAATGCATAAAAATACTATCAATATTACCAAACTCACTACTAATAGCAAAAAGATATAAACTACTTTATACAAATAATAGCATTCTAGAAGGTAAATGAAAAACAAAATTTTATCGCATTAATAGATAATGTATCTTATCGTATTTATAATAAAAAAAAGTTACTATAGAAGCTTTAATAATATTGGAAAAAACAGCATATTTAAAAATACAAGCATTTTCAAATGATAAAAAGATTTATAATTTTATAATGATCAACAACTAAAGAAAATAAATATCTATAATACAAAAATAATACCAAACTTTTACAAGGTGGAATGCAATCAAATCTTGTAGTATTGAAATGAGATACATAGTCTACTATAGAACACCATTCCAACAAACTAAAATCACAAACCAATGAGTTTCTACAACTACTACATCGAGTCTTATAGCAGGTATAAAAGTGCGTCACCTGAACAGATTTTCTTAACGTGGCGAGTGGTGGACCAGTGAACTGAGTGTTCAGCCTACTTACAGCCGGCACAGAGGCTAGGCGATAGGTAGTGCCAGGAGATGGAGCTGCAACCACTGCATTCCCTGTGATACTATTGGGAGTAACAGCCGTACCAGATGGTGTTCCCGCTGTTGGTGCTGGTCCTACTCTTAATAATTGATACTGACCATTTTCCGTTTTTAATAATAAATGGCCTTGAGTTCCAGGTTGAAGACCATGTAGCGCTTGTAATGTTATCTGTAAATAAACATTATTCATAATATATATATATGTGTGTATAATGGCTGGATAATAAATATATATATATATATATATGTATGTATAAATAGATAAATTACATTGAATTTCATCAAATTGCTTAGAAATACAATGATAATTACTGTGATATGCAAATAAAATTATTCACAATATATATATATACATATATATATAAATATAAATCTACTGGCTGGATAATAAATATAAATATTATATATATATGAATATATATATGTATAAATAGATAAATTACATTGAATTTCATCAAATTGCTTAGAAGTACAATGATAATTACTGTGATCTGCAAATAAAATTATTCACAATATATATATACATATATAAGAATATATATGTAATGGCTGGATAATAAATATAAATATTATATATATATATATATATATATATATATATATATATATATAAATATGTGTATGTATAAATAGATAAATTACATTAAATTTCATCAAATTGGTTAGAAATACAATGATAATTATTTATAGATAACGTTAATTCAAGTTTATGGGTTATTTAATAAAAACAAAACAAAACATATATTTTGAAACTTCAGACATTGTTTACATAGGGATTATATGTTATATGACATTTAAAAGGACAATTGATCGTGCCAAGACATAAAATAATTTTTAACAAATGAATAGCATTTAAAATATATTCTTCTTACCCCCGGAGCTCCAGGTTTTGTCCCGACCATGTGTTGACCAATAACAACTCTTGGTGCAACTTGCTTTCCAGCTTGCTGAGTCGCCACTGGCGTCCCAGGTCTCATCGCGTTAACATTGAGAATTTGCACATTGCTGGGTACTATCGTCGGCGTTACACCGGCTTTGCCTTGCAATGCCGTACTAACGACACTGCTAGCCACAGAGACAGGAACAGACATAGGGACGGAAACCATGCCACCGGGTGCTACACTAGTCTTTATCACTAAAGCAGTACCTGCTTGCTTGTTTACTCCGGCGACTGCCTGATTAGTTTGACTGATAGTACCAACGTTTGAGACGGCGTTGGACGTCGTCTGTAGTACTGCTTGTGAGGTTATACCTAACGTACCATTAGCTAGTTGCCCAACAGTTTGTGTGGGAAAAGGAAGCTTGTTATTAGCCGTTGCTACTCCCGTTGTAGCGATAACTTGTCCAATCGTAGGATATATTATCTTAACAGGTTCTTGTCCTGGTGCAACTGCGTTCGAGGTGACCACATTTACCGGGAGTAAAGTACTCGTAGTGATCGATTTTGTAACTTCTTGAGTCAAAAGATTGTTCACAGGGGTGGCACCGCCACCGTTGGAAACCCCATGTTTCTGTGGTTGAACCGCCGTAGTAATGGTGCCCCCGTTGGAAATACTGCTGTTCACCTGGTGATTCTGTTGACTGGCCGTCGCAGAACTCGCTTGATGGCCAGAAACGGTTGGCGTTGATGTTACCAGCTGTGTTTCGAGGGAGCCTACTATCGCGTTCACTGCAGATTCATCAATGTCCGTACTCAGAGCTTCCTCCAGAAACTTAGCAGACGCCATTTTCTTCCAAGCTCCAACTGTAAACTGAACTGCGCATGCGTCTGTCGCAAATTCTTCCCATGGTGCATTGGCCCCCCCCCCACCCTAACGTAGTTGAAAATTTTACACGACGTGTCCCCGTTCGTCCTCGGCTAAAAGTGCACGCTTTGTTCGTACATATATAATCGTCATTATGAATAACGGTAATTGTGCTAGTACGGTTTTTAATTTATAATTCGTGAAAAAATTATTTATCAAGTATTTCTCCGATCTTCCCTCTCGATCATAATTATTTGACTCCGTTTTGTGTCATAATTATCGATGCGCGGCGTGAAACTACGTCACCCGCCAAAATGGCCATCCTTCGCTCTCTTACGCTCACGAACTCCTTTGCTTTTGTTTATTCGATAACACTTTCGTATATCTCGATATATTTTATATAAACTTCAATAACAATAATTTCTTTTCTATCATTTTGAATTTTTCTAGTCTGCCGTATGTGAACTTATTCAAAAAATGAAAATATGTATAATTCATTCAGCAGGTGATCTATATACACAATTTATACATTATTGTTTTATTTTATTATAACGTATATGTATAATATAATGGGATGTAGAGTATGTGGGTGTTTATGTATAATTGCATATTATTAAAATAAAAGGATTTTATATTACAGAAATAAAGAAAAGTAATGTGCGATATAATCTGTATGTATAAAAATTGATCCCAATGATAAATATTATTTTCATAAGTGAAAGATCGTTTAACTGATGCAACATCATTTAATATTACATGATACACAAATTATGTTCATTTTGTTTTGAAATCCATATTTCGAACATTTTTTTTTCTTCCTTCATTGATAATTATAATGATATTTAAAAACGTATCCCATAAGCATACAAGGCGGGCGAAAACTAGATACATAAACAGAAAATAGTTAAATTTAAAGATTTTATATTACAGAAATAAAGAAAAATAATGTGCGATACAATCTGTATACGTAAAAGTTGATCCCAATGATAAATATTATTTTCATAAGTGAAAGATCGTTTAACTGATGCAACATCATTTAATATTACATGATACACAAATTATGCTCATTTTGTTTTGAAATCCATATTTAAAACATTTTTCTTTCTTCCTTCATTAATGATTATAATGATATTTAAAAATGTATCCCATAAGCATACAAGGCGGGCGGAAACTAGATACATAAATAGAATGATAGATTAAATATATAATATAAAAGAAAGTTACTTCTTTAATAAATCTTTGTGTAACTAATATTCATATAATAATTTACATTGTAAATCTTGGTATATTATTTACATTGTAATACTTGGTATATTATATTAAATGATTCTTATTCCATTTGGATTAATAGGTTTGATTCGTTGGGTAAAATAGAAAGATAAATTCTTTATAACAAAAATAACAATATCTATAAATTTTAATATTTAGATCATTGACTTTTTAGAATCCTTAAAATTATATTATTATAAACTGTTATTAAAATAATGGGAGAAAGAGAAAAACAATTTTTTCATTTCATATAATTTACTCTTGCACATAGATTATATTTTAACAACAAAATACTCAAATTGATAATAATTATTGTCAGAATATAACCTTTGACATATGGATAATCTATATTCTAAAATTAATTCTTCGTATCTTGTACGTGAGTTCACATTACTTGTAATGAATTAGTAATCATAATCTTTCTATGCGATCATTATTTAATTATTATTTTATATATTATTAATTGACATTAAAATAATATTTATTTGACATTGAAATAGCATTAACAACTTCAAATGTTTAAGATAGTTGCGTATTATAGAAATGTCTCAGCCAATCATAGCGAAGAGTTCTTTGTACGAAGAAAAGGATGCCCAATTAGCAAGCAGTATACTTCTACCAATCACATCTTCGTTTCGTGACAACAACGTTCTCATTGATTGTCTTACATTTCTGTGAAAATTATCCAATCATTTTTATCATACGTAATACTCATTTTCTTATCAAATGAATCTGTTTCTTAGAAGGAGAGTATCTTATTTTTAGGGCAGATATCATTATCATCAATTAATCTTAAGATAAATAGGTCGTTGTAACTAAACTTTTAAGCTTTTACTTCCTGCATATATGCAAAACAAACAATTTAATATGTCTTCGATATATTTCATTGTTATCAATGATAAATGAATAGGTATATAAATGTTGAGAACTTCCGTTCTAAGAAACAAATTTGTTAAATCATCGAAACAACAACAACTGAAAAATGAAGCCCGCAATTGTTCGTATTCATTTATTATTCGTTATCCTTTTGTTAATCTTAGTACATTCAACAGGTGAGTTCGCTAATTTCCTTTGTTATTCTTTTATGGTGCAGTAAAGTACATTCTTTCTGAACTTTTTCATATCGATTTAAATTAATGCGCATCGAACTTTATCTCGCGATCACATAAAAGCGCGCCCACATACATAATACATAGGCACACTTACAGAGTCAAATATTGAAACAGTAAACAGCTATATATGAAATGATAGAAAATTGAGAAAAAGAATGATTGAGCGCATTAAATATGATTTTTTATCATTAAACGAATGCAAGCATCGATCGATTTTAAATATATATATATAATAGATCGCCAAAAAATTGTGACGTCATAAAAATAGTCTATCGTCGCTGACGTAATTCATTCCGCCAGATTGGGAACAAAGTATAATCGAGAAGAGAAAAAAAATAGAAGGAAGAAAGATAAACGTTCTTATTATAATGGCGTTGTATTTTCGACGGACGGTTTGTAAACGAGACAGAAATTGCAAAAGAAAATATAAGAAGACGGGACTCGTGTCGGACGAGTTTTGTTTCGAAACATGATCATCGAAGTCTCTCGTTTGGTGTCGCTAGTAGCGCATAATGGCGGCCAGTAAGACAACGTGTACTAAATAACATGACTTTATTATTCGGAAATAATCGTAAGAATTGACGAATCTCTAATTGCGATTAAGCGAAATACATAATGTCACGACATCGTGTGACATAGTGTTGACAACGTATAACAAGAATTTTGGCGCAATCGTTTCGTTTTTTTCCTCCTTTTCTGAGAAAATACGATCTTGTGCGAGTGTTCTTTATCCGAAATCTTGAATTAACCCGCGCGATCGAGATTGAAAGAGGAGCATAAAGTAGAAAGAGAGAGAGAGAGAGAAAAGAAGAAGAAAGATAAAAATATTAGCGATAAGGAAAGAACAATTTTTTTATAATTCTCTTCATAACAATCTATAACCAATATCTCACTCTCTCACTCCCTCTCTCTCTCTCTCTCTTTTTCTCTTCGTTGTCTCTCGACTCGATTCGACGTTTTCACGTTCGACCTTCGCGAAAACTCGTAACATCATCAACAAAGACGAACAGTATTGAAAGAACATTCTAACGAAACGAATGTCTCGGTTAATCTGTGTTAGCTTTCGCTAAAGAAAAATCTTCGTTTGGTGAAATTATTGGTATCGTCGAGATTTTAACGAGTGTTAGTTCCACGCGTCTGTATTTTACGACGCCATCATTGAAAAATCGTTGGAAGTGGGGAAAAAAAGAAGAAGGAAGAAAAAAATATCAAGAAAGAAGAGTTTTTAACAACGATTAACGCAACACCATTTGTTTTATCTATCAGTAGTGGCCACGCTCGATACGAATGATGATTTGTACAAGGTAACGATCGATCGAATTTAATCATCTTAATGCGATATCATATTGTCGATATATCTTCCTTCCGTGACAGACATTTGTTCTGTTTATTTTTCTTAAAAAAAAAAAAAAAAAAAAAAAAAAAAGAAAGAAAAGAAAATAAAAAGTGATCGATGATTCGACATTGTCCTTGTAATATAATAGTAAGAGAGAGAGAGAGAGAGAGAGAGAGAGAGAGAGAGAGAGAGAGAGAGAGAAAATATCGAGTTTCGCGTTAATTTTAAATCTACGTGAATCACCATACAATTAGTTCCCATTAATAAAGCATATTTAATGAACGGTTATAATTATCGATAATACTGGAAACTTTCTCTCTTCTCTTATTCACTGTAATAAAACGCCTAGGGAAACATTACGACAATTATTTACGGAATTTCTAACGATATCTAATCTCCTTTGCAAATTTGATATTACGTTAAATATATATATATATATATATATATATATATATATATATCGTACCGATAGAAATTTTCATAATTGAGTCATATACGCCTATCTGCCGTGGGCATTACCTTGCATTGAACTTGTGATTAAACGAGGGAGGGGGGGATTGTCGAGATCATGCAGTTCCAGATTAAAACTATAGTTACACGTCTATTATAACACTCGCGTACTTTTCTAATACACACATTCGCCTCTCTCTCCCTTTATCTCTATCTCTCTATCTATCACTCACTCACTCGCTCACTTTCTATTTTAAAACGAAGTATTAGCGATCTTAATGAAAATCTTTGTACAGAAAACGGGTATGGTGACACTGATACAGCACCAACAACAAACAGGAGACAATAATCTATATCAAAAAGAACAAGATCATCGTGCAATCAACGTATCGTCTCAAATCGAATCGTCGCGCGAGTCGACCGATCGTCGCGTAAAATTCGATCAATTGAAATCGTCTAAGGAGAATAAAAATACGTTGATCGCAACAGGATCGGTAGCCAATTGCAATGGTGGTATCGGGGATATCTCTACGCAGTGCAGTGACATAGGTTATAAAAATAATGTTGTTGTTTGTTGTGAAAATAATGCGGACAATGAAGAAAAAGAAGAAGAAGAGAAGGAGAAGGAGGAGTACGACGAAGACGAAGACGAAGACGACGATACTGATTTAGAGGAAGAAGGATGGGAGACCGATTTACCGGTGTCCACTGTTGTCCAACAACATCAGCAACAGGTGGCAGTGCCAAACGGTAACGTTATATTACCGAATGCCGATCCATCGACCTTCGGTGATATATGCGTGAAAAATTCAACGAACGTTCATCTTGGTAACAAGACATTTTACAAAGGACCAGTTACGATAAAGCAATTCGTTTACACGAATCCAACTTCGGTGCAGGGTCAAGAGCCGGCAACAGCGACGACGACGACGACGACGACGACGACGACGACCGAATATGACAGGGCACGCGTTTCGGACGCCAATGCTTCCGATTTGTCGTCGAGCAAAATTGATTTCGGCCCGAACAGGCCGATATTGTCGGAAAAGAACGATTACGATAGAGGTGATTGCGCTTCACGATAATATCATATTTGATAAATAAAGCAACAACGATCGGCGGTTTCTTTTCTCTTATCCTATCTATAATTGAGTTCATTCAATATTTTATTACGGGCATGCCAAATCTGATGCGATCGAGAGATATCGAAGGACGTGCAACGGGGAAAAATACAAAATATTATGCGTGTAATTGCGATTACGAAAAATGATCATGAAAATAGGTTTATCTTGATAATTGAAGACTGTATTGAGAACTTCTGTTATAATTTACTGATGCATACGACGAGAGAGAGAGAGAGAGAGAGAGAGAGAGAGAGAGAGAGAGAGAGAGAGAGAGAGAGAAGTCGTTCCACTTAATTATTTTTCACCGTCTCTTAATTATTTACACACACACGCACACACATTCCTTCATTAATTCGGGAAATGTTAAATTTTCGATATAAAAATATATGAAGTATCGAGAGAATCATGATTATGACGTAGACGATCGTTGTCGTCGTGTAAATTAGGCTTCTATTCGTAACGATTCGATTTTTCGAAGTTCACGAACTTAAACATTACGCACGTGTGTTTATTCGGAATAAATTGAATATCAAAAAAAAGAAAACTGACGAGAGATATGATACCAAGGTGATACGAAGGCTACAGATGTGCACGATTTTTACAGTAAATAGGACAACCATCGAGTTATCCTTCTCGTCATTCTAATTAAGAATCATTTAATTCGTTTACATGAAATGTAAAATAAAATGTCGAAATTTTCTCTCTCTCTCTCTCTCTCTCTCTCTCTCTCTCTTTTTTTTTTTTTAATTGTATAAAGTGGTAGAACCTTCAATAGGAATATTTATTAATGGAGATTTAATCTAGTTCTTTCTTCTCTTGTTTTTTTTTTATTATTATTTTTTTTTCCTCCCAAAGAAAACGTTATCTTTTTTAATTTCGCGATAAAACATTCCATCGATAAGGGTCACGGAGAAAGCAATCTGATCAGGGTTTTTTTTTTTTTTTTTTTTTTTTTTTTTTTTTTTTTTTTTTTTTTTTTTTTTTTTTTTAAATAGATATATGAGGCGTTAATGGATCAATTAAAATGGAAAGGTTAAAATCGTTACGCGGATTTGTTCAATATGATCTAAATATTTTTCTTCTTTGATTTTTCTTACATACTTCTCTCTTCCACTCTCCTCCCCCCATATACAGATGGACACAGCACAGCAATATATATATAATAATAATAATAATAAAAAACATGTGATAATTCCAATACGTACGTAAATGGAGATGTACAATCAAATTTGTTATCGATTCTATTTATTGAATGGGTCTTAAGTATTATCTCGATCTAATTTCCGGTAAACAAATACCATCTAACAAAACACAGTTCTTCATATAAAAATCAATATGACGGAAGATTTTTTTTTGTATAACGTAGCCTTAGAACGGTGTACGAAAGGTGAAAACATACTCGTTGTAACGTACGAATAATATCGATCGCGCGTTGCACCTTTTTTTTTGTTTTTTTTTTTTTTGTATTCGATTTATTAATAGATTCAATTTCTTTTCCCCTCGTCACCGTCATGTTCGATTTCCTTGACTATTGTTCGTTCAAATATTATTTTAAAAGGTATAGCGCGTGTTTTTGTTGTCGCCCTTGCGATTCTTGTATTTCCATAGAGATCGATCGGCCGATCGAATTTATCAGAAATCGCGTTATCTCGTCGGAAATAGGTAAATTTTTGTTAATAATTCCTTTACAATAATTGTTTCAACTTTTGTTTTTCACCCCGTCGTAAGATTTAACACGGAGTTTTTAAGTACGAAGTGTACTATTTGTAAAAAGAAAAATTATATAAAGTTTATTTCCTAAGCAATAGTAAAGGGGATGAAAAAAAATAGTGTCTTACCAATGATATTCAGGATTTCGATGGAGAAAGTATTAATTCAGTGAAAAGTGCATTGTTTCCCCGTGAATAATTAATAGGTTGTATGTTGGATACGATCAAAAAATTAATATTCTATCTTCGCTAATTTCATTTTTATCGTATAATAACGAGTATAAAAATTCGATTTTCTTTTATAGAATATTTCATTTCACATTGCCAATATCGTGCTAATTGATTCTTTTCAAAGATACATTGCAAATTACGTAGAATTTTATCGATTAATATCATTAAACGCTTCTCTCTCTCTCTCTCTCTCTCTCTCTCTCTCTCTCTCTCTCTCTCTCTCTCTCTCTCGTATGTATGATTATTTCAAAATTTTACACGTCTTCCAACGAAAAGATTGGCATGTCCGAATCGTAGTTGTAATTTGGGACATTTTTTTTATTGATAATAATCAACGTTAATGCATTAAAATTTTTTATATCTTTTTCACGTTGATCGGTGAAAAAAAAAAAAGAAAAGAAATATCAAATAAAATGATTCTGGTCTATTGTATATCATTATTTTCCTTTTTTAATTTATCGCTATATTTTATAGTAACAAAATGGCTATGGACGTGGCGATGCGCGGCACTTTTGTGTACAATAGCCTTAATTCTTGTGACCATGATCGTCGTGAGTTCTGTACTGCTCACAAATACCTCTCATAGATACGGTGTCCCACCGACTCCAACTTTTCCGGAAATTCCAGACTCTTCTATCGAGGGTAATATATCGACGTTCGTAATTAAAAGATTATTTCTCTTATAAGATATACATGTTATGAGATATGTATATATACGTGTGTTGTATGTGTTATCGTTGTCATTGCTTCTACAGTTGCTTTATGATCGCTCTTATCATAACTCCGGTTTTATCGCTATAATGATTACACTAATTACTACACTACTAATATTCTTATATATATATATATATATATATATATATATATATATATATATATATATAGCATCCATGACACTATCTTTATTATTAATTATGATACATGGAAACATTATAGACTAATAAATATAACAGTTCCAAAATCGATTGCTTTGCTGCACCAACTGATGATTAACAAAATCGACTCATCAAGTATAAGTACATAAGAGTATCGTTATCTAAATAAAAACAAATTCATTTTAGGTGTTATAGTAGACAATTTACGTTTCGTCGAAAGAAACGAATGGGGAGCACAGCCACCAACGCAAGCTTTGACAAAGATGAAACTACCCGTCCCTTATGTTATCATCAGCCATACCGCCACCGAATTTTGTAAGACTCAGTCGGAATGTACTTTTCATGTGAGATTTGCGCAGACCTTTCACATTGAATCGAGGAATTGGTCAGACATAGCATACAATTTTCTCGTTGGTGGTGACGGTCTTGCTTACGTTGGACGTAGTTGGGATTATATGGGTGCCCATGCCTTTGGTTACAACAACAGAAGTATAGGAATATCTTTCATCGGTACGTTCAACTCTGTGGTACCACCGAAGGCTCAATTACACGCCGCTGAGAAGATCATCGAAATAGGCGTTAAAGCTGGAAAAATTGCTAAGGATTATAAATTACTTGCCCATCGACAAGTATCGAAAACTTTAAGTCCTGGTGATGGACTTTATAGCGTCATAAAAACATGGCCTCATTGGGTGCCTCGTCCTTAATACCCTTGTCGCAATTTTAATAACATAACTCCTTTACTTTCCCAAAGGTATTGTACGACTAAGTTTACCCATACAATCTACTTATTATTTTTTTATTGTCTGTTTTTTTCCTCTCGTGTTTCTTTTTCTATCTCTTTTATATATGCGTGCGCGCGCGCGCGCGCGTGTGTGTGTGTAATAAAATATACAATAAATATAATAAAGTCGATTGCATCCGTGATGAATCCGCTGAAATTCGTCACTCGTAAATGCCAATATAACCATCTCAATACCTCGTCTTTGAACGTTTTTTTTTTATTTTATTTTATTTTTATCATTATTTACCGTTTTTAAAAACGAAACTATTCTTTTTTGCGTGTAGTACATCGTATGTATGCGTGTGTGTATGTGTCTGTTCTAAGTTTGGATGAATGCATGTATATAATTTTCATAATTTGGTTTCCTCATGGTATCCAACCTTCTCTTTGGGATTTTATATTTTATCCGAGCTCTAGGCGAGATATTCTTCGTTTTGTTTCAATTTAATGCGAATGAAAGCATGCAACGATTTAATGCAATTGTATGTACTACATTATTTATGATAAACCTCATATCACAAATATTATACAGCGATGAGTATTAAACTATAATGTAAAATAAACTTCATTCACAGAAGAATATAATGTTTATTTGTATAATTGTATACACTTCCGTATTTTTTTTTTTGTATTATTTTGCTAATATATAAAATAATTAATAACGTGGATATGGTAAATATTACTACTTTTTTTTTTTATTTCCTTATAAACTGTTTTTATAATCAATTTATTAACACGCATAAATGCACACATATGTATATATATGTGTGTGTACATCTAAAAGATACATGAATATTATTTAAGGCAACAAAAGACAACATAATTATATCCATGAACCCAGCATGGACTTTTATTCTAAATATTTCCTAAGCTTTTCTGTATATGTGTGTGTGTGTATGTGTGTTTGATGTCTATATATATTATGTATATATGCGTGTATAAGTATACATACATATAATATTTCTCAAAATCAGTACAAAGTTCAATTCGCCTTTGGTGCGTAATAGAAGCTGTGATTCGATTAAATAATATAAGCTATACATTGAACTTCGATCACTTTGAACTACAAAATATGTATTTGTAGTTCTTCATTGTACAAAGAAAATGACAAGCAGCTGTATTAGAAGATAAGGAAATATGCGACAATCTAATAGCATTAGATGTAATATGTTAGTGAGATAGCTTTTAAACAACACATTTAAATATATTTCTATGCCAATTATTGTCGGTTTCCCAGAGTAATTTAATGGTACCGCTTGGAGATATATTAACTTTCTTTTACTTTAAACCTAAAATCCACTCTGCAACTCCGAGGTAGTAAACAGTTTGTGCAATTCCAAATAATGGTGCTATGACAATCATTCTGCATGCACCTCCTTTAAAGAATGCAACTGGTCCTTCGTTAACAAGCGTTTTTCTATAAGAAAATAATTGCATAATTGAAATTAATGTTACAAAAAAAAAAAAAGAAAAAAAACGATCACAAATTTACTAACTTAATACAATCTATTACTCCATCATACGTAGGTTCACCAGGTGCTTTCTTAATAGCTTGTAACCTCGTTTTAATTACATCAAAAGGATTGACTAATAATGCAGCTGTAGATCCAGCTGCACAACCAGCAAGAAACGAACACCAAAATACGGCTGGAAAGGAATGAAATAATTAGTCGTATTTTGTGGAATTTAAATGATATATCAAATTGGCGCCAACACGCATGGAGCGCTCTCTAGTCTTTATCGTAGAAGTTCTAACCCCCAAATTTTACCACTGTATAGCGACATCTCTCATTGTCGCGTCATCGTTGAATCGAGAAGTTTCATCAATGCGTGCGTGTATTTCAAGTAAACCGTTATAACTACTAAACTTTTAGCTGTAAATAAAGGTACAGAATAAAGATCTTCTTTACATTGTTTCTACGATTGACAAAATGAGTCGTAAAAGGTTGCACGATGAAGCCGATGGATATGAACGTGCTTATAAAAAGCGAAGGCGTGTTTCTGAAAATCAAGAGATCGAAGATCGTTTGGAATCTTTAATTCTAAGAGTCGGTGAAAAATCTACGTCCTCCTTGGAAAGCAATTTGGAAGGCCTTGCTTCGGTTTTGGAAGCTGACCTTGGACTATTTCGTAGTAAAATACTCCGCATTTTAACAGATTGTGCTATTAAAATGCCGGAAAAATGTACCATTTATACGACTCTAGTTGGATTACTGAATGCAAAGAATTTCAATTTTGGTGGTGAATTTGTTGATTATATGGTTAAAAATTTTAAGGATGCTTTGAAGTCATGCAAGTGGGATGTAGCAAGATATTCGCTCAGGTTCCTTGCGGATTTAGTAAATTGCCACGTTTTATCGTGCGGTTCATTAATGCAGTTATTCGATAATATGCTAGACGCTGCGAATGAAGATAGTGTACCACAAGTAAGACGCGATTGGTACGTTTTTGCTGCTTTATCGACGTTACCATGGGTCGGAAGAGAACTCTATGAGAAAAAAGAACAAGAATTGGATCATCTAATGGTAACCATAGAAATATTTTTAAATAAGCGTAATAAGAAACATCAACCAGCTTTAAGAGTTTGGTCAAGCGATACGCCCCATCCCCAAGAAGAATACTTGGATTGCTTATGGGCACAAGTAAGAAAGCTTAGACAAGACAATTGGGCAGAGAAACATATTCCTAGGCCTTATCTTGCCTTTGATTCTATTTTGTGCGAAGCATTACAACACAATTTGCCTGCAATAATACCTCCTCCACATCATGAAAATTGTACCTATCCGTTGCCTACTGCTGTCTTTCGTATGTTCGATTATACAGATTGTCCTGCCGAGGGACCTGTATTACCTGGAAGCCATGCCATTGAGAGATTTCTTATAGAGGAACATTTACGTCAGATTATTAACAATTATTATTTTGAGAGGAAAGATTGTGCTGCACAATTATTAAATTTTCCATACAAAGCCAAAATTCCTTTGGACTATTGTATAGTGGAAGTTATATTTGGTGAATTATTTAGATTACCAACGCCAAAACATCTAGAGATTTGTTATGGATCAATATTGATAGAACTTTGTAAACTACAGCCCTCAACGATGCCACAAGTATTGGCCCAAGCAACAGAAATTTTGTTTCGTCGAATAGACAGCATGGCGGCTACTGCTTTCGATCGTTTTGTTTGGTGGTTTGCATATCATTTAAGTAATTTTCAATTTCGATGGTCCTGGGAAGATTGGGATTCTTGTTTACAACGTGATCCGGAACATCCAAGACCTAAATTTATTAGAGAAGTATTGCTAAAAGCTTTGAGGTTGTCATATTATCAAAGAATTCGTGACATGATGCCAGAATCTTATGCAGAATTGATACCTGCGCTACCAGAACCAGTATATAAATATTCATCTGAAGGAGCAAGCTCTCTACCTGGTACTACTGCAGCACATGAACTAGTTGTATCTATAAGACGTAAATGTACACCAGAAGAAGTTTTAAATGTTCTGAATACTTTGCCAGGACCTAAGGATCATGAAGAAACAAGTAATTTCAATCCATTAAAGATTGATGTTTTCGTTCAAACTTTACTTAATCTTGGTTCAAAGAGTTTTAGTCATAGTTTTGCAGCTATAGGAAAATTTCATTATGTCTTTAAAGTACTTGCAGAAACAGAGGAAGCTGAAATATGTATATTAAGAAATATGTATGCATTATGGAAGAACCATTATCAAATGATGGTAGTATTAACAGATAAATTTTTGAAAACTGGTATCATAGAATGTAGTGCTATAGCAAATTGGATATTTTCCAAAGAAATGGCATCAGAATTTACAAAACTTTATATTTGGGAAATTTTGCACCTAACGATAAGGAAAAAAAATAAACATGTCATTAAACTAACCACAGAATTGGCAGAAGCGAGAGAAAAATTAAGAAGGGCTGAAAGTAGATCTGGTTCTTCATCCGAGGACGATGACACTAATAAAGACCGTAATAGAGAGAAACCATCGGAAGATGTTGTAGAAAGAATGGAGGAAAAACTGGAAGCAGCACAAGCAAATCAGAAAAATTTGTTTCTCATTATATTTCAACGATTTATAATGATTCTTTCTGAGCATTTAGTAAGATGTGATACTGATGGTATTGATTATAATACCCATTGGTACAAATGGACCATAGGACGACTACAACAAGTGTTCTTGACTCATCACGAACAAGTACAGAAATATTCATCGACATTAGAAACTTTGTTATTTACTCCAGATTTGGACCCTCATATTTTAGATGTATTTCATCAGTTTGTATCTTTAAGAGCATAATACTAATAAAATATATAATTATAATTATATCAAAGGAAATCATGTAAGTGGCTTAAATCCAAATATCATGACTATTTTGTTTCAAACAAATGTCATGTAATAAAAGACCCTATATTTACTAAATTCATGACTATACTGTGACTACACACAGTAATATAAGAGAAAAGTCTACTTTATCGCTTCTAATTATAATGATAGTATTAATGACATAGAAAAAAATAACAAGGCAAATATGTGGCTTACATATAGTGCATTTATGTACAAGTATTTATAAGTATGGGCACTAGTATTAGCAAGAATGAAATGTTCTTTGTTTAATATATAACTATAGAGATTCATATAATATTCTGTGAATTCTATTAAAGTTATGAGATACCAAACATATACATGTTTTCTGACTAAAACTATAAATTCTATAACTATGATTATTTTATATTTAAGGTATCTTAAATACATGCTTGGTTCTGCTGTAATTTTGTAGAAAGATTTATTATTGCTCAAAATAAATCTTAATAAAAGCATCTTAGATGACCGTTTAGATATTATAATATCTTTTATTGTGACAAGCCTGTATAGTTTATGAGCCCCAAAGAAATTCATTGTGTCTATAAATAGGCAAAAGAAACTAATTATATAATGTATCAAACTTAAGACCTTTATAATAATCTATTAATTCTAAAAGAATTTCTTTCAAAATCTCGTTAAATGTATTTGTTAGAAATATTTGAAAATACATATTTAAAAGTATACTTAAAAGATATATATTTTATATGGAATAAGTAAATCGGTCAATAACTTACATGATCCATCTTCTCGCTTTGGTCCAAGATTATTTAGTCTAGCAAACAAAGGAAAGTAAATAACGGAAAACGTAACGTCTCTTAATGCCGTTGCTCCAGTTCCTTGATAAAGTCCTAGTATTCCTCTTTGTCTAAGGAGATCCTTAGTTAAAGATAATGCTGATACTTTTGGTACAGTCTTTCCAGCTATGACAAAGAAGAGATATAGAATTTGATAAATAATTATAATTCAATATATTCCGAGTTATTTGTATTAATGGCAATGCGTGTATTTGTAAAAGTAACAATTTAAAAAGATATATATATATACATATATATATATATATATATATATATATATATATATATATTAAACGATTACACATGTACATAATATGTATATATATCATTTTTAAAATATAAAAATAAGCAAGAAAAAAAAAATAAATGTAATTTACAGGCTTTAAATTACTTACATTCTCTTGCAGCTGCAGCGACTCTACCTGCATCTTGCATTTGGATTTTAAGTAATTCCATTGGAGTGGTAATAACTATTTGACAAGCCCCTGCTAAACCTCCAGCCAACATTTCACGTTGTAATGGCAGTTGCTGGCTATGGAATATAAAAAAAAAAAAAAAAAAAAAAAAAAAAAAAAAAAAAAGAAAAGAAAACGAAAAGACTAACATCTTTGAAAGAATTTTAAAAATTTGCACACTAAATTCAATACAAATGGGGCTAACATAACAGTCATATGCTTTGGAAATGGTAAAATTACTTGAGTATTCAAAATTGCAATCACATCTACTTGTGGGAAATCGCACAATTGTATTTTTTTTTCTTTTTTTTTTTTTTTTTTATGTATATATACCTTATTTGTGTTAGCATATCTTCTTTTATGTTATAACATTATAATTTTTATAACTATTTCAGTTATAACATTATAATTTAATGATTGCAATAAAAGTATCCTGCTTGTGCAGCGTGCATAATTATACTTATTTCAATAAAATCAATATACACACACATTATAACAAATAACAAAAATAAATTACATGTTAAAAATATTGTTAAAAGTCGGGAACCATTTCTTTTCGTTTTTTTCTTTTTTTTTTTTTTTTTGACATGATTAGACAGAGGAGTAGGGTAGATCCAATGTTTTTCACAATTTACTATAACGACATTTTTCAGCGAGAATTTATAATTAATAACATTGACAATCATGTGTATAAATGTTTTTTACGAATAAAAATGAAAAAGAGAAAAAAAGGAATATTAAAAATCATAATTTTATTGCAATCTCACATTGTTAGTATCGGAACTCGCCAAAAAATGCTCTACGGATCTCAACTCAATCATTTGACACTTTTTACACGTACTTTTTTTGTTAGTGTATGTAGCGTTTGCGCTATAGAGATTCCTCACGACTCTGCTTGTATCGTACACACGTCCCTCAGCGATAAAATACTTTTTTTATTTTTTTTTTTTTACTGCCGCCTTCCGATCTTTTATTTTTGTTGTCAGGCTCATGTATCATCCGTACACGACATATGCGCCTTATTACGGAAGAACATAATCGTATAAATGATAATCTATAAAATTTTGTGTAAAAAAAAACGTTCGTAAATTTTTTTTAATTTGTTTTTCTTTTTTTTTTGGGGGGGGGAAAATTGTTATCGATGTAAGTGCAGTTAAAAATGTGTAAAAAAATTTTTAAATGTGTAAAATTCGTGCGATATTTTAATTAAATTGAAATTTTAATTAAATGATAATATGTATTGGGGGGAAAAAAAAATTAAAAACAAAAAAAAAAGAATAAAAAAAAAGAAAAGGGTATAAATGGTGGTAAACCCGAAGAATAATTGTAAAATCATAAACGTTGACTCTCTTGTTTAAAAATCGTCGATCTGTGGTGCCTGGTTTGATACATCGTACCTGATAAAAATAATAGTCGATACGTATTTTAAACATCCACGTTAACATACCCAGGACCAGTGGAGAGATAATGTCTAAATGTGTCATTGGCAGTGAGTTTAATGGCTTTTTCCGGCGTAATTAATAAAATATTTACGCCAGATCCTTTGTACATTCCGAAATATCCTTCCGCTTTATAAGTCTTCTTAAAACAATCTAACCTGTAAAAATAGTTGTTTCATTGTTAAATTGGTTTTCTTTTTTTATTTATTTATTTATTTTTTTTTGTATGGGATCCTCGAATAACAAAATATTATCGATTAAAGAAGGAAGAGGAAAATTGCAGTTTAACTCTGTTATCACGTTTGGGATATTTTTAAAAGCGACCTTGAGAATTTAAACGCTATCAATTAACATGCATACGAATAAATTAAATGAATGGACTTTCTCGTTTGTCGCGAAGTATTTACTTACATCGAGGTATACATTCGTTCGCCGTGCGGTCCAATTACTTGATTTTGCAAACGTGTTTTCACCAAATCCAAAGGAAAAACAACGGACACACCGATAATACCGGCAATTCCTCCATTTATTATCTTTGGTAATAGCCTGAAATTATAGAGAAACGTGCTCGAATACTCGAATTAATTTTTCTTAATAATTTTAAGTTAAGGATATATCGATAAATAATATTATTACAGTAGACCCGTACAAAACGCGATTAATATCATCCGCCGCTTTGTATGATAATTGCGTTATGAGAAATCACGTGTAATATAAATAACGTGTTTGAGAAAAAAAAAGAAAAATTACGAAATTACAGTAGTTTATGAAGTCTACTGTATATTAATAAAAAAAAAACTTTTTCTTCGAGTAACTTACTTTTTCAAATATTTCGTATGAAAAATATGAACGTAACCGCGCGTAAAATGAATGGTACGATTTGTATGTCTCATCGATATCCAAATACTGTAGTATTTATTATAACGATCGTGTTGTATACGAAATATAATTTTTTATTACATAAAAAAATTAAAATGCAATAATATAATGCATTTTATTTAATAATAAATTGTGCGTTATATATATATATATATATATATATATATATATATATATATATATATTAATAAAATCGACCTCGTATTACGATTTAAATAAACGATCTCATTTTTAATAGGACACAATTGGAATCGGCAAGTAGTTTTATTTCTTAGCAATTGTAAGACAATCGTACAATATTCTACTTACTTAAATTGATCGGGAATTGGCTTCGTTGAATCTTTCTGCGCCATTGAAAATAATTATTTATCTTTTATACCTGTAATTAATATTTTAACGAAGTACGTTATTCTCATTCGAACGAGTTAATTTTAACATCATTCTTCATACTAGTACGATATATATATAATGATAATTTAACAAAAATCAATAAGAGTATTATATTTATTTGTTGTTATTAATATAAATAAAAAAAAGAATATAAAAACAACTCGATCGATAAAACGTTTATATTCACGAGGCGTAAACCTAACCATAATTAAAATCATCGAACAAAAAAAAGTAATATTTAATAAATATTTTGCATGATTTTTCTATACAAATGTCGATACTTTCGTTTTGTATTCTTTTTTTATTATTATTATTTACGAAAATTTCAAATATTATAAATAAACATTAACTGTGCATAACCAAATTTAATTTTTTATACATTGGTTATATTTTGCTATATAAATTTTTTTTGCAAGATTTCTGCGTAATATAAAATAATATAAAATTAAGGAGGAACAAAATAAAAAGGGATTAATTATTTAATATTAAAAATGTAATATTTAATTAATATTTTATTAACCAAATAATACTTATGTTGTCTGCATGAACAAATCATTTGTATTTCTAGAAAATGCAAGATACAGTTACCTATTGCATATAAGCATGACTTATGTAATGCTCTGTTATCTCCAAGTATTAATAAAAAATAAGAAATAGAAGATAAAATGTTGAACTTAGATTACAGAGAAAGTTTTATATTCTCATTTTAAAATTAATAATAATTAACATATTTGTATTTGTTTTTAATAAGTACTTATACTTTATTTATGGAATTATATATACTTTTTATACAACAAAAAAACAATGATTTTGACATTAAATTTATGAAATGTTCGCTGTTACGCATAACCAAAATAGAACATAGACAATTAAGAATCATGTATAAATATAGCAAAATAATAATAATAATAACGACATTATAATATAAATTTATTACTTTTTTTCTCTTCTCTCTTACAGAAAGTAGTTAAATCTAAAATTATTCATTTCTTTTGGCTGCTCTAAAAATATTTATTACATGTCTGTATTATTGAAATAAATTATTATTGTTACTACTGTCATAAACATTCAAATATACATGTGATATATTTACCCAAAGATATATAACTAAAAAAAAAATTTGTAAATTGTTTATTAAAAATATGTAAGGTACGAGGGAATTAGTTGATTCTGATTTGAAGATTATAATAGCTTTCTGTTCTCAACAGTAATAAAATGTCACTGTAGATGTGTAGAGCACAAATTGAGGCTAGATTAAATTGAGAATACAAAATTTGGAAATTGTGTCACGTCAATAACAAGTATGTACATACAATCAGAGCTCGTTTACACGTGTTGTAAAAGAATGAGACGTTTTTTCTTGTTTCTTTTTTTTTTCTTTTTACTATAAAATTTATAACATAAACTTGAATTGTCATAATGACATTGACGTTAAATCATTCACATTTATTTCACAGAACTAGTATATTTAAATTTTTACGTTATTATTTATACTCGTCTTTCAGGATCGTGAATATATTCTTAACGAAAATGTAATATATTCCTTATAAAAAAAAAAAAAAAAAAAGGAAAGAAAGAAAAAAGAAAAACCCAAAGCTATTAAGAAAAGAAAGAATATAATTTGATACATGATGATACTTACTTCACACTAAGATTAGATGATAACGATAATACTTTGTTTTATCACTCACAATTTAACTTATTATATGATACGTTCACTGACATTAAAATCCATTCGATCAACCTTTGACAGGAGCCACTAATGTCCTGTCGTCGTCTTAAGGTCGATCTCCAATGAAATATTTTTTGATATACAATAACGAGTAATGAACTTTGACTATACTTTAAGTAACGCTCACAATTGCGTAACTTTCTGCAGTAACTGAAGTCGACTAATCAATGAAATCTTTCTAACTAATACTGATACGTGATTGGACGATAGTTTAAACGCTTTATGACGTATCAGATCCGAAATAGTATTATGGTTTAAGCGCGCTTTTCAAATATGTTTACGCGAAAATTTGATTTTATTATATTAAATTTTTGTCCATCACTACTAATTCTATATCACAGACGTATTATATTAGGGAATAGGAAAAAATAAACAATCATTAACATTTATTGTTGATAGAATTTATATTCTTACATTGAGTGAAATTCCACGTAAATTAAATGTGGAATTTACAATTTGATTAAATTTTAATATTTTCGATACATACATCAATGTATAGGAGAGTAATTTGTTTTTCTAAACATTTTCTAATATAAATACATAATATGGAGTATATTATAATAATAATACTATAATAACTAATACAATTTATATACAAATGTATAGAAATATTAATTTGCCTGAACAAATCATTATACTTTATTAACGCATTCACACAAGAAAGAAATATTATGCTATGTTAATATTAAATATAAAATAATATGAAATATTTTGTATTAATAATTAATTTTACGAAAATCTCGACGTATTGGAATTTAATTTTCATGTACATATTTTAAGAATACATAATTGAATTATATATAACATTTAAGCGTTGGACTAAATTTTCCAGAATGTATGCATTCTTATAAGAAATGAAAATATTAATCGTATGTTTTAACAAAGCGCTTCATCGATCAACAGTAGTGCAGTAAAAAAAAACATATCATAACTAAATCGATTCAAACTATATTATATTGTATTTTGATTCGTGATGTAATTATATTTGTCTCTTTACAAATAATTATGATGTCATGGCGTATATAATAAAATATGTTTTTTTTTGCTACGAAATTATTAACTTAAATATATTAAGAGCATGATGTTACAATCCATTTTTTATGATATGGATGAAATTATTGAGAGATGTATGGTTTAAATTTATAATAATATTATATATATATACAAGAGGTAATAATTTTAAAATTAATTGTAGGAACACTAACATTTCATTAATTATTAACATAAATTTCCAATGTTCCATTATAGCATGATGGTTGATTAGAGTGGCAACTATTCGTATTTTTTCTCAATCTAAACTATTCTTTTTTACGTGTCTATTAAAATTGTATATTATCTATATAACAGGTGCAATGATTCTATATATGATCGTAAAACTGCTTTTACAACTATTGGAGATATATATGCTTCGATTCCTAATATTAAATTTCAATTTATCGCTTAATACTAAGCATATTTAAATGAATTATTCTATTCAATTTAAATAAAACTTTGGAATTTTAAGTTGATTCAACTAAATTGGATATTGAATGGAAAACTGATGCATTGATATTAATCCACATTTAAAAACATCTAAATTAGACATTAAAGCATTAAAATTAAAATATTGTAACATTAAAATGTGATCATATACTTCTTAAGAATTATTCTTTTATATTAACTTAAATCATATCCAAGCACATATCATTTAGTTCATAGGATTTTGATCGTTAAAACTAATAGTAAATTAAAATTTGATCACATACTTAGGATGATTTAATACAGAGACATACAATTTTAGTTCATTTTGCCAAATGGCTTATATTATTATTATTATATATTTTTTTTTTTTTTTTTTTTTTTTTTACCATCATTACGTTTTTCACATTCAATTCTACTGTATTCGTCTAGAAATGATCGACTTTTATATGTATTTCTCATTTGAATTATTGGAAGAAGAAGAAGCATGCTAGAATGGAAACAATTAAATAGCAGTAATGGTAGAGTCATTTCTTTTCAAACTAAAAATTTTTACATCCCTCCATTTTAGTGTATATAATGTCACAACACACATTAAAATGTGGAAGCAAAAATGTGTAAAAACAGTATTTTTCACAGTAACATTATTATGTGCAGCCAAATTAACATATTTCTCTAATACAACCACAAACAGATTAATGATTTTCTAACATTTACTTTTTTTTCTTTTTTTTCTTTTTTTTTTCTTTTTTTTTCTTTTTTTTTCTTTTTTTCTTTCCCCCCAGTATTTCTCTTAAATGCTGATGCTTCTAGAAAGATACATATATTAATATATGTATAAATTAAGAATTAATATTACCAAAATATAAATGTAAAATTATCTTGTAACATATTTTTTTTTCAAGGATATAAGAATATCACTTATATTACGTTATAATTAAAAAAAAAAAAATAAAAAAAAAAATAAAAAAAAAAAAATTAAATAAAAAAAAATAAAAAAAAAATAAAAAAAAAATTAAAAAAAAAAAGAAAAAAAGAAAAATATATGACATAGTGAAAACATTGTCTATACATATCATAGTTTGAGTGTACCTACAAATGTTCATACAAACTACCGTTTGTAACGCCCTTTTATTAATTGTAGTGCTTTTGCCATAAGAGGTGCTTTTGTCTTCTTTGTCACGGCTGCTTTGATGAAATAGATGAAAGAAAAAATAAAATATTAAGAAAAATATATTATTGTCATTGGCTATAATATAGAAATATTTTAACATATAATTTACTTACAGGATGGTTTAACTCGATTCATCGGAGGTGGTGGTACAGATATATTAGTTGCTGCAGTAGGTCCACCGCCGATAATCAATTTTTTTTTCAAATCGGATGTAGACGTAGGAATCGAATTAGCTGTCCCATACTTAGCTTGTTTTTTTAGAACGTTTCTAGGAGGCTTAACAACATTATCGACATATGCAAGCTTAGTTGATCGTAGTGGTAAAGTTTTATCTATAGACTGCTTTATATTAGCTGTTAATGTCTTGAGTTTTGCCTCTCTCTCATCCAAACAACGCTAATTTCAAGAAAAAAAAAAAAAAAAAAAGAAAAAAAGAGAGAAAAGGAAAAAGAACAGAAAAGAAAGGAAAAGAAAAAATTGTTTAATAAAAATAAAATGAATTATTTTGACTCATTGAAATATATAATAAATTATATAAATGTTCATACCATATACATCTCGCGCCATGTTTCCATTTCTTCTCTCTGTTTATTTCTGAATTCCCGACTGCAATGAAATTGCCATAAAGAATCTGTATCTTCTATTAGATAAGGATTGTAATGTTCTAACATAAATAATTGATCCGGTGTAGCTCGTTCTAAGACTGGCTTTATTATGTCGAATGGAACACCACCAGTAAATTCAAGTGCTGTGTAATAAAATTATACATATAAATAAATTTCACACACGCGCGCGCGCGCGCACACACACACACACATACACGACTTGTAAATATTTACCATCAATATTATCTATCAATACTCTTATGCAAATTTCATAAAGAGAAGGTACACTTGTATAACCAGTTTTATTTCCAGAGTATACTTTGGTCCTAAAAAAACATGTCATAAAGTACAACTTTGCTCTCTGTCAACTGTTTTTTAATCTCACATAACTGGATTTATTATCATATTACCTTTGGTTTTTAACATAAATCACATCAGTGAGAACCTTATCTTCTTCTTTACGATGTACAGGATTAATGTATGGCAGAGGTTTATAATTAGGACTTATTTCAGGTAATGTAGATGCCAGGTTCACACTTAATGGCTCTAATTTTGCATTTGGCGATAAAAGAGGCAATGGCTGCAAATGAAAATTTTTATGAGTATCAAAAACTTGAGTATTAATCATGTTCTCTAAACTAATTTTATTGTAAGTTATTTTTATTGAGTGTAATCACTAAATATATTAATAAAATATTGTATAATTACATTATATATTTTATTGAATATCAAAATAACTTACATTTAAATTGTCGCTGCTTGTAGGCTCGATTTTCATAGGTGGTGCCTTCTTGTTGTTTAATGTAGATGATATATTTGGTTCTGACTTAGCTTTTACATTACTTAAATTGGAAGAGTTATTATGACGTTTTTTTGATGATGGCGCAACCGTACACATTCCAAGAGCTTCAGCAAAACTTGCACCTACCAAAAGAAAACATAAAAAAGTTTTAAAATATAAACACACACACACACACATATATATATATATATATATATATATATATATATATATATATATGTAATAACTAACCAGAGTTACAGTCAATTCCTTCATCCCCATTGATTTCTTGTTTGATTTTAACTTTTTCCTTTGATTCCTTAGAACCAGATTTGGTTTCTTTTGTGTTAGAGCTATTTTTATTCTGATGCTTATGTTTCTTTCCTTTGCTTTCTTTTTTTTTGGTTTTATCCTTATCCTTGGTATGATCTTTACTACTAGAACTATGATGACTTTTGGATGTAGAACTTTTACTAGAATGATGACTATCCTTTGTTTTCTGTTTTTCTCTATTTTCTTCCGATTTCTTCTTATTTTTGTCATCATATATTTTTTCCTCTTTACTAGAACTTTGTTTTCCTTTCTCGCGGGATTTACTTTTTTCGTTTTTAGATTCAACTTTGCTTATGACATCCTGCTTTGATAGAACATCTGTTTTCTTATTTAATTCAGTTTCACATTCATCAGCACTCTGTTTTTCTGTATTACTAGAAATAGTTCTATCTTCGTCACTTTCATTTTCAGAATATCTCCTTCGTTTACTTTTCTTTTTCCCACTGTTAGAACTATCTAATTTTCTTTTTCTGTTATACTCTTCATTGTTATCTGTAGTACTGTCTACTTTATTGTGTGATAATTTGTCAGTAAATTTTTTTAAATGTGTAGAACTGCTAATACTACACTTTACATCATTGGAATTAAGTCGTTTTGATTCATGCTTAGAACTATGACTTTTGTCGTGTTTTTCTTTATGTGACTCATTTTTCAAACTTTTTGATGATTCCTTATTTGTGTTAGATTCATTTTCTGAAGATTTTGCTTTTGCTTCTGTTTTACTAGAATGTTTTGAATTATGCTTTGAAGTATCATTCTTTTCCTGTTTTTGTTGATGTCTATGTTTTGAACTATGACTTTTGTGTCTAAGACATTTACATTGCATGTTACCTTATGTATATCTTAAGTTTTTAATTTTAGTTTATATACGAATATTTTTAATTATAAAAAGAATACCTTGATATGTTTACTGTACTGTCAGCTTTCTGTATTTCTGTTACTTTTGGGGATCCAGGACTATAACTTTCAGGTGCATCTGGAACACAGGCTTCATCTTCGTCTTCGCCTTCACTACTGTCTTCATCTACAACCATAGCTTTCCATTTTGATACTAAAGCTTTAGCAATTTCTCCTACACCACCTTCATATTTCCTTAAAGCATTGATAGTACGGCCAACTCCTGTATCTTGAAGATGTTGTACTGTTACTGGTAATGTATATAGTCTTTGAATATAATACAGCATCTATAATAAATGGTTATAAAAAAAATAAATAAATAAATAATAGGAAAAGTAAATTTTATGCTTTTATACGAATAGTATAAAAGTGTTAGTTTACATGAATTATTTTAACCAATAACACGTATCATTTTTTGTCTTCTTACTGGTTAGCAAACAAGTGTTCAGCTTTATCTGAAGTTGTCTATAAATATATATATATATATATATATATATATATATATATATATGTGTGTATATATATACACAGACACACACACACACACACACATACATACATACAATGAATTATTTATATGCTGTGTATGTGTCTATCTGCTGCTGGTGTGTGTGTGTGTGTGTGTGTGTGTGTGTGTGTGTGTGTGTGTGCGCGCGCGCGCGTGTGTGTGCGTGTGTGTGTATATATATATACACAGCAAAAAACTACTGCTGATATAATGCAAATAAAATGTAAATTATTATTCTATTAGAACTATTATATATAGGACGTTTTTTTTTTTTTATACTGATCACTTAATTTATATGTATACCCTTATACATATGTATAAGAATAAATACACAAATATAAGTTAAATGTATTTTAATTTTATTAGGAGCTGATTTAAAAGCAATTTTATATAAATATATTATTTTCAAAATGTAATATTATCCTGATAAAAAACTATGACGTATTAAATTTATTCTCCTTTCAAATCTGATAGGTTATATATTTTACGTTTTTTCTAAAATTATTCATTGCTACATTGTAATTTTTTTTCTTATTTATTAATGATAATAATAATTATTATTATTTATATAAACGCTAACCTTTTCTTCGTTATCGAAACATTTTTTAATATTTCGCTGACAATGCTGTATTGTCTCCACTACAGACATCGTTGTAACCATTGTAACTGCCAGCTGCTAGCTGCTAGCTGCTAGCTGCTACCGATCGTCTATACAGGGTTACCACAAATATGCACTGATTTTTTACTATATTTCAAGATACAAAAATTACTATTTTATTTATCTTGAATTTATTGCACAAAATCACAATTTCATAAAACGTAATAAAAACGGATCAATTTTGTTGTATAACGATTTAGAATCCTCGGGAAACATTCTTCGTAATTCAACTAGAGTTCTACTTTAATAATAATTGCATATTATAGTAGATAGAACGATAGAAGCGCCATCTATTATGGCTGCAAATATAATTCAAATCCTTGCTTTGATCCTAGCAAAGCCATAATTTAAAAGTTAATGCAAATGCTAGTTTATATAATATTTTTATTATATTAAGTAAATTATATAATAAAAATATTAAATATATTAATTATTGGAATATACTTTAAATTACAACAATGCCTGTATTTCAAGAATCTTGCGCTGAAGTAAATCAATAATTATTTTCCATTGAGGTTATTATTTGTATTACAATTTTTAATTGACATTTGTATGTATATCTTTTTTTTTTTGTATTCAGCAAATACAAGCACAAACTATTATTATAATACATCCTGGTTCAATGTACCTTCGTATGGGTCGTGCTTCTGATCTAAATCCTTGCACATTATTAAACGCTGTCGCTAGAAGACGATTATCTGGTGGAGTTGAATATAAGGATGGTTTTTTACCGGTTGTTATCCCTCGAGTAAGCTGCTTTATTATTTTTTAATTCACGATTAGGCAAGCTAATAAAAATTATTTTTACTTGTTTCTAGTAGACGAAGGAATTAACACAGGCAATGGAAGAGTCACGTCTTCAGGTTTCTCATACATTGCAGTCTTGTTTACAATCAGATGGTAGGAGAAGATATGCTACACCTCCGCAACAAATAGCAGCTTTTAATCGTAGATCTAATCCAGAAATACAGTCCCCGTCCAAAGCAGAATGGATAAAAATAGATAAAGATATCATTGTGGGAGATGATATACTTTCTTTAAATCCAGAAGATAATTTCAATATACATTTCCCATATAAAAGGGGCGAACTAAATGTTCATTCTGGTCCTGGTGGAAGTTTAAAAGCAGTTATGGCAGATTTAAAAACAATCTGGGAATACGTACTTACTGAAAAAATGGATATACCTCTGAGAGATTTGAAACATTATCGAGCAGTACTTGTAATACCAGATATTTACAACAGGCATTACTTAAGAGAATTAACTACATTAATGCTTTGCGAAATTGGTTTTGGAGGCTGCTTTCTTTTACAAGTTCGTTATATAAAATAACATATAATATTTAAATTTGTTAGAAATAAAAAATAATAATAATTTTTTAAAGTAATTATTATCTTTACCAGGATCATGTAGCGGCTACATTTGGAGCAGGTTTAGGCTATGCCTGTGTTGTAGATGTAGGTGATCAAAAAACATCTGTCTCTTGTGTTGAAGATGGAATTTCTCACAGAAACACACGTGTACGTATGGATTATGGTGGTGGAGATATAACTCTGACTTTTCTTTGGCTACTTCAAAAGTGTGCATTTCCATATAAGACTTGTGACCCAACAGATAAATTGGATGCATTACTTTTAAATCAATTGAAAAAAGATTTCTGCCATGTTGATTTAAATGTTTGTGGATCTCAAGAAAAAACATTTATTGTCAGAAAACCTAAAAAACAAACAGAAAAGTATACGTTGCAAGTAATATACTATTTCTACATTGTGTAAATTTATTTATCATGACATACCAAATAAATATATCAATATATATTTACAGGTTGGAGATGAATGTTTAGTGGCACCTTTAAGTTTATTTCAACCAGAATTGTTTAAAGTTACAGGCACGCATAATGTACATATTCAAAAGCGATCTATGGGTGATCCAGAAGATCCTCATGATGAAAATTATTTGCGAGAAACTAGTGTAAAAATAATTGAAAATACATAAAGTGTATATTTAATTACATTGTATACAATTATATTTATATAATTTTGTAGAGAAGGGGTATGAAGGAAAATTTAGAGCAAGCATTAGAGATGCAAGAAGAAGTGGTTGCACCAACTGCAGTAGGTGAAGAAGAAGTTGTTGTGGATGCTGTAGATTCTGCTCCAATTACTTTATCGAATCGAGATCTTGATGCACCAAGAGATTTTGTGGTAGGCCCACAACAACTTCTTGGACTAGACCATGCCATATTGCAAAGCATTGATCGTTGTCGTATGTAAAGTTTTTAAAAATTTTATTTGAATTGTAAAATAAATATACAAAATTTTTTTATACCATTTATAAATAAGTATTTTCTTTCCAGCTACGGAAGATTTGAAAAGAAAAATGTATAGCTGCATTCTTGTTGTTGGATCTGGAATGAAATTTCAAGGAATTGGCATGTGGCTTCACAATCGTATATCACTTCAAATTCCTTATATGTACAGAGCTGGTAATACAAACGAATACTTTTTATAAGAGAGAAATATATTTCTTTATATTACAAAAATATATTACAAATTATAATTACAATTAATAATCGTAGAACAATTAGATATTATTACACAACCGAAAGAAATGGATCCAGGTATGACTGCGTGGAAGGGTGCTGCAATTTTAAGTTGCTTGGAATCTGCACAAGAATTATGGATTGGTAGACAAGAATGGGAACATATCGGAGTTAGAATATTAAGAGAAAGAGCTCCTTTTATGTGGTAGATAATTGTTTGATCTGTAATTGTAATTAGATTTTTTCTTATCATAAATATATTTATTCTGTTTTGTATTTATTCCACAATCGATATTTCTCTCACAATATTAAATGTAAAAAAAAGAAAATAATTTAAATTAAAATGTTATGTCATATTGTATAAAAAGTAATACATAAATGAATTAATTGTTTCATAGTAATTCTACCATTTTAATTTTATTTTTATCATTAGGGTGATAAGCAGCAATATCTGCTTCCACTAAAAATTTTGCAGCCTGTAATGTTTCTGGAATTATATTCACATAAATGTCATCACCTCCTTTTGTATATGCAGATACCAAATCCTAGATATAATACAATTTCATATTTTTAATATGATAAAAATACTTTGAAAATAATAAATGTTATGCACTTACCGATAAAATATCTGAGAAGTTGTAATTGTTTGGAAACATTATCTCTACTACGTCATGCTATGAAAAAAAAAAAAAAAACCAAGTAAATAAATAAGATTAACATACATTTTTTTTTTTTAACAAAATTAACACAAAAATATTTTACTTACCAAATCTTTCTTTGTATCCTTAAATAATATTTTAGTTATGCGAAGTTCATTATCATACGTGTTATTTTCTAATGTTTCTTCAGAGTCTACATATTTTTCACGCATCTTAATAAAACCATTCTTTTTATTTTCTAAACTATAACAATATATCATAGCATTATTATAATTATTGTTGTTATTATTATTATAAATCTTGTTTTATATTTAATCAAATTTCTTACTAAGTAATATCCTTTTCAATGCTCTGCAGTTGTTGTTGCGTTTTTTCTAAAAGACTTTGAGCATTAAAAATTTCCTTTTCTAAATCATTCAATGTCTTAATACGAATATCAATTGTTTTAGGAATGGGATAATCTTTTGGTGGTATTTTTGGAATGAGTTTCATTATATTATGAACCATCTTGTATTGTTTATTTTTCACTTCTTCTGGCGTGGTCGATTCTTTCAAAGTGGTAACGTCATTATTTCCCGTTCTATTCACAATATCTTCAATTTCTTTTCGCATTTGTATTTGCAAATCTGTTAAATCCTCATAGGTATCTTCTAAAGTATATTCCATTTTTTTTTATTTTTGTTAAAATTCAATAAAATAAATTATACAGTGTTGAGAACACAAACTGTCATACGAAGAATACAATAAAATCCATGATTATTTTATAAAATATTTATAAAGAACACATTCGACTATTCACAATTTAATTTAAATATCAATAAATATATACATTTATACAAATACAACATGGAAGTGCAACGGCGCCACTGTTGCAATATTGTATTAAAATATTAGACATTACTATGCAGCAGTCACTCTCGCGTCGAAGTACAGATGTCTCTGTCTATCTCTTGTATTATAAAAAAAAAGGGAAGAAGAAAAATTACAATTCCAAATGTGATACATATATTGGATTTATATAACGAAAGTTAACATATAAAAAGAATAAATAATGTTATATTTCATTCCACAATATTTGAGTATTATATAAGAATTTTAATATTCCATCGACGTAACGTCAACATTTTCATACATTTCTTCCGAGTATTAAAAAAGAAAGAACAAGAAAATTATATATAATAAATATTAAAGTAAACAACGTGTTAGGAAAATAGTGTAAAATATATGCAATAATAATATTTAACTATGACCGAAGACGTTAATAAATTGGGTGATTATTTCGAACGTTCGCTTAAAAACACTACAAAATCGAATGTAAGAGAATTATTTAAACGTCTTTCAATTGATTGTTCACCTATAAAACAATGTTTTTTGACAGGTATTAGAATGTCGTGTTTGCGAAGAGGTTTTTACCGTGGATGGTATAAAGGTACCACGATTGTTACATTGTGGTCACACAGTATGTCATTCTTGTCTATTACGATTAAGGCCTTGCATGTTAAATCAACAATTCCTTCTCTGTCCATTCGATAGACAACCAACCGAAATAAACAAGACTGGTATTTTTAGTCTAAAGAAAAATTTTGCATTGATCGAACTTCTTGAAAGGTTGGAACAGTCTAACAATGACAAAGCTTTTATATTGGAAAGAGAAAGGCTTCAATCTAATCAATCGTGCGACGAAGACGAAAGTCATGTGGCTGTACTATATTGTACAGTGTGTACTACTCATTTATGCGAAGCATGCGATACCACTACTCATTCGTCAAGGACACTCGGTAAACATAGACGCGTACCTTTGTCAGAGAAACCACGCGAGAAACCTAAGTGTCCGGTACATACGACGCATGTGGCCAAATTTACTTGTACCCAACAAGGTTGTTACAATTCTTTGATGTGTTATTTGTGTAAAGATTATGGGAGGCACAGCACGCACAAGGTAAAATCCTTTTACATTGTATAGATTTTCTTTTCTTAACCGATATTCTACCTATATAATTGCAATTGTGCAGCCGGCATTGGTGGAAGTCGAGGCAGAAAATATAAGAAAATCGGTAATAGCGGCTTTACAGAAGATGACTCAATTCATGGAAAGCATGAGAGATACGGCACAAAAAATAGGTATCTCATATTTTACCCTCTTTATTTAATTTATAAACCGATAGAAAATATTTTGTTCCTCGATGCCCTGTTTATTTAGAAACTGTCATACAAGAATTGGAAGGTTGGGCAATTGAGGATGCAAGGCAAAGGGTACGTCAACATTTTGAAGAACTAAGAGCGCTATTGGCAGAGCAAGAGAAGGCAGCATTAACGTGTATAGATACGGAGACTCGTAGTAGATTATGTGCTTTGAGACAACAACAAAAAGATTTGACAATAACAAGATCGCAGGTGGCTGGTGTTTGTATTCAGTGCGAAAGTATTTTAGATTCCGAAGATTGGAAATTACTGAGTAGCGCAGAAAAAGTTAAAGAAGTCTTAGACACGTTGGAAAAGCAACAGCAACATTATGCTCAATTAGGACCTGATTTTCTTAAGCCTGAATCTTCTATACCTATTATATTTAGCAGGGTTTGTAACAATAAATATGGTCACACGATCTCACTTATTTTTTTTTTTTTTTTCATATATTTTTATATATCACTTTAACGATAATACATTATTCATTTTAATTTTCTTAACAGGACAATCGAGTACATATAGGTACGAAAATTGATATGAGGGCGGTTATCTTAGGTTTGGATGGCGCAGGAAAAACTAGTATACTTTCTGCGATGAGAGGGATCACTCTTTCGGGACCTCCGATTTCAACTATTGGATTTAACGTGGAGAGCCTGGAATATGAAAACCTTGTATTCACGCTTTGGGACGTAGGCGGACAAAATAAATTCAGGCCCTTGTGGAAACATTATTATCATAAAACGCAAGCCGTTATTTTTGTGGTCGATGCTAGCGATCGATCTCGTTTCGAAGAGGCTCAAAACGAATTGTCCAAAATCGTTAATGAAAAAGAACTGAAGGACGCTTTGTTTCTAATATATGCTAACAAACAGGTAGCAAAATTTAAACATTCTTTTTTTTTTTTATAAATAAAATGTACACCATAATGGATAGGTTTTTTTTATATATTATTTTTATTTTCCAATATTTTATATATTCTTAGGATTTACCAGAATGCGCAAGCGTAGAAGAACTTACAGATATCTTATGCTTACAAAAACTTTGTTGTGGAAGAGCTTGGCATATTCAGGGATCGTCTGTAATTACAAATATTGGTGGTGCTACACAAGGTCTCGATTGGTTAACGCAACAACTTGGAGCACATGAGACATTATATACGATACCTATAACATCATGATCGGTATTTACCGTAATTTAATTGAATTCTATAATTCTGAAATTATAAGGTATTATACTAAAAACAAATACACAATTATTATCCGAAAATATTGTTCCATTTAAACTCTAGTAACGACATTTGTAATCTCGAATAATAATAATAATAATAGCCGATAAATAATAAAATGAAAACGTGATAATATATAAGTATATTTATTGTAATTTATATGACATAAAATTTTCATGATACTATATAACAAAACAATTTTTAAGAATAAATAGTCAAATCACATCTAGAAAAGTCTTATTTATTTGTTATTCTTTTTCTTTTCTTTTTTTTTTAATTATTATTATTACATGGTTATTGGTTGTTGCCTTTGATACATTAATCATACCAAATATCATTCAGTCATGTTTGCACACACCCAACACTCTTACTTTTTAATTGGAGCGAGTTTTATTATGCGTACACTGTACGTAAATGAAATAATATATATATATATGTATATATATATATATATATATATATACAATATAGCATTGTTAAATTACATCTCAATTACTTTTAATGTATATAAAAACACTTGACAAACAAAAACGGAACAACTTAGCGTCTTTTATGGAGCTGTGCCGTTGAAGGACACGAAACAAATATATTATGAATTTCTATTTCACTGTTTTTCTTTTTCTTTCTTTTTTTTTTTTTAAGTACAGTGTACCTTAGGCAACACAGCACTGAACTATTTGCACAAGATACGTAATACTTCACGATTTTATAGAAACCAAAGACTTTCCCCGACTTTTTAACGTTCACAAATATCATCCTTCTGTGATGTTCTAATGGTGTGTAATGGTAAGTTGTTTTTCATTTGATTAGAATGAAATATAAATTACCGTAGAGCACTTGATTTCTGTTGTATTATGCAAAATTTCTTTTTAAGAATATATTTTTTTTTTGTGCCCGTGGGAGAGTTTAGTGCATGTCGCAGCCACACAGCTCCTGGAATACAGTCTATGTTTGTGTCAACCAAACACAAAATATTTACAACTCATCGTGTTCCTGAAAAAAAGGGAGAAAAAAGAAAGTTTAATTAATTATTAAATAATAGAAACAATGGTAATTGATATAATAAAAGTGAGATATTTTATCAGTAACGAGGAATTCCACCTTTTCTATCTTTCAGGTAATCAGGAAAACGGTTTTTGTCATCATACAATAATATATTCGTGATTGGACGCAAATAAAATAATAATAAAAAGAGGAGAGCTCGTGTAAAAACGGCAAATATTTTTTAACGGTTATTATTTTATATCACATACCTCTACATCTGGAACGGCATTATCTTCCTCATCGGCATCTTCGTCTTCATCGTCATCCTTACTATCCTCAGATTCTTTAGTTTCCTTCTCTCTCTGTTTCCTTTCTTCCTCATCCTGTGCTTCCTTCATTTTCTTTTCACCTTCCTTTAATATACAAGACGAACATTTGTTGATTAAAGATATAAGAAATAAAAGTTTGATCAATCAATGATGCACGATATATATAATCAGTAACGAGGAATTCCAGTTATTTGTCTTTCATTTAAATCAGATCCATTACAGTATCATCACAATTTATTATTATTATTATATTTTTTTTTTATAATTAAATAATATAAATAGCATGTTACTTACAATGGTGGGTTTCCAAACTTCTTCACCAAATTTACGAGCTGTTTCTGGATCATTTGTGATCAAAACGTTATCGAAGATCGTACCAGATTTGACCTGCCACAGATCAAATCCAATACTACATATTTCTTTTCTTGAGTACAACTCAGGATCAGGAATGTATTCTGGATTATCGATTTCGGGATGAACCCAAGGTCCTTTGTAGTTTGGATTGTCAATTTGTTTTGGTTTCCATTCACCCTTATATTCAGGATTGTCGATCATTGGTGCTTCCCATTCTCCATCCATTTCATCGTCCCAATCTTTTGGCTTAGTTGCCTCTGGATCTGGAATATGTTCAGGCTTGTCCCAATCTTCGGGCTTTGTGTCAGCAGGATCAGGAATAGTGGGCTTATCATCCCAATCTTCCGGTTTACTTTGCGATGGATCCTTGATTTTCTTTGGCGGCAAGAAATCCCAATCGGCTTCTAATTCTCCTGATTCTACTTCTTCATTATCGATTAGTACCTAATATAACAATTGAATTATTTTTCATAAGATCCAAGAGGGAGGATCCGTGCAAAATAATACTTTATATAATTGACAACGAATGTGTTGACCTTTGCCATTTTAAATACAATAAGCAATTGAAAACTTATGTATAATAATTAAGCAAGATAATCTTTTCTTTCCGAGATCCTATAGCACCCATCCTTTACTATATTACATCAAGGATTTGTGACTCTAGGCTCGTTACTTTTTTTTATATAAACATTACAAATAACCTTGTACTTATAATTACCTTGTAAGTATTGTTGGGTTTAACAATTAAGGTGTACAAGTGCGTGTAAACGTCATCTTTGCATCGGATATCTTTGTTGATTAACAAATTTTTGCCTTTGTAACTGAAGATAACATGAACTTTTTTGGTACCCGGTCCACAAATATCAGGTCCTGTAGAAAAATAGTTCAAAGTGTTATAAAGAATAAGAGAATAAATCTATGTATACATACATACATACATACATATATCAAAAATAGTATACTAAAAATAAAACTGTATCTTTTTTTGGTAACTGGAATACCACTGTGATATGCCAGTGCATAAGTAAGATTTACTTTCCGAGTTCCTATAGCACTTGCCACTCCTATATGATATGACCAGTGACTCTTAGGCTCGGCTTTCACGATTATTAACGAATTCTTACCAAACATAATCTCGTATGGCGTTTCTCCGTGCATATCTTTCTGATCCAATTTGCAATCGAATACTTTGACGTATCCTCCTCCACAATCAATATTCTGTTCATGTTTAACGGAAAATTGAATAACAAGGTCTTCGTTTTTATTACTAAATGGTTTAAATTTTCTGCTCAAAGCATAAAACCTAGCATCTTGAGAAGTTTGGATACCTATAAAAAAAAATAAAAGAAAAGAAAAAAAAAAATGATAATAATATTTGTATTTAATCTGCGCTTACAATTTCAATAGAAAAAAAAAAAAAAAAAAAACAAAAGTATTAAATGTGTGACGTTAAAGAAATGCGATGAAATAATATTTGTGAAATATACCTTTATCATTTTCTGGTTCATTCCAAAATTTACCATGACTTAGGACAAATTTTCCAAACTCTTTTCCTGGATGCTCAGAGTATACCCAATTTTTTTCCCACGAATCTGTACATATAAAATTAATAACGTGATTTAATAAAAAATCGATCACCGAGAAAAGTGGTCGGAATTCTTCAAGAATATAAATATACATTCTAACATCGATGGGATTTTCAAATATACTTTCTACTTCTTTTTTTTTTAATTAACAAAACAATAACGCATAGGTGATTGTAAGAACTTCCGTAAGAGTTTGCAATTAAATTATTACTAGGAACGTATATCTTTATTTAGATTTAAGGATTTTTCTTTTTTTTCTCATTCCTTTTTTTTTTTATATTTTTTTTTTATTTATTTTTTTTTTAATACATTAGAAATTATTTCTGTATAAAACGATTAGTAAGATATCTCTAATCTGAGCCGTTGTGAAGTAAATTAAATCGATTTAATGATTTACAAATAAATGCGAATGTGTATAATACGTTACCGTCTGCCACGAGGCCAATTTTCTACAAAAATGATATCAATCTACAAATGATATATAAGATCAATAAAGACACGTATGCACGGATCATATGGAATATTAAAATCTCTTATCAATCGTAGATCGGTTGGGTCATTAATTATGTATAAATGTAATACGTACGTACGACGAGTTTAATGAACAAATTGTAAAAGGGGAAAGTTCGAACGATTCTCTCGTGCTTATTAGGTGAAAGATTCTTTTTAAAATTTTCATCCATATAGCGAGATAGAGATAGAGCTAGAGAGACAGAGACGAGAGAGAGAGAGAGAGCTAGAAAGATGGGACTGGTGCAATGGACATAAGGCCGGTTATTTAAAGCATTATACTCGTAAGTCAAATAGGAAAAGTTAGAGGGGTGTGGTTCTTATTGGGAAACGATGGAAATGGTGATTGTTGAGTTTTTCTCCGGAGTAGAGTTAAGGAAAAGAGGAGTCACGATCAAGAGGTGAAATGGAGAAATTAGCAACGAGACAACGTAGAAAGGATAAGAGGCGTCGTTCTTCTTTTCTTTTCTCTTTCCTTTTTCTATCTTATTATTTTTTCTTTTTTTCGGACAACCGATTGCTTTCGTACGTTAAACTCACCATCGGCGAATTTTTCCTCGAAGTAGACTTCCGCTGTGACGAGGGAAATCGTCAGGACGAAAAGAAATGAGCAAAGGTGTCGCATTTTTGGACGCCGGAACGACGAGAGTCAGTTCGACGAAGACGTTCACTTCACAACGATCTACCCGATAATGTCTCTACGACGGATGTGGTTGGTAAGTTTAGCATCCGTTGGGATAGACAGATGGAGAGTGCTGATTGGCGGGAACGTTTCAACCAATTGGCTCCGACCACGCTCGAGCGATCGTAATACCCCCACCGTAATCTACCAACAAACGAACTACGGTGCTGCCCCATTCCTCTTTGTCCTTCTTATCTGTCGTCGATACGACAGAGTTAATTACAACATATTATCTCATTTATTATTAATTATCTTTGATATATAAACGATCGATTAATCATAACGTCGATTTATTTTCTTACGATCGACTAATTAATATATTTCTTTTTTATTTCTAATTCTGCGGAACGAATAGCGTGTTTAAATGTAAACAGGAAGTACGTAAAGGGAGAAGTTCGTATCATGAGGAAGGCGTTGATTGGTTCTTTCGTGGGCAACCATCTTATTTCGTGTTTAATTCAAATTTAGACTTGAAATTTATATGTATATTGCGAAATACGAATTTTGATTAAACGTTTACTTCCGTTTGATAGATCGCAATTACTTCGAAAAACAAAGAAGAAAAAAACAACGATAAAATGAAATTAATAATTGAAGTAATTAAAATATTATTACAAGCTTTGGTAAATAAATATCGTCATTTTAAATCATGTATCGATTATTAGCTGAAAAATAAATCGCGACAAAGCGGTACGTGAGCATTATAAAAATATCGTTTTAAAATTTCTTGTCTTTGTCCTTTTTTTTTTTCTTTTACAAGAAAAGAAAAAAAAGGAAAAACATGTACGCGATTAGAATGTTGTCGCTTGGAGCATAAACGTTACCATAGTTACGTACTTGCAGAGGCATTATGGCGTCGGTGTCATTCCAACCGAGGAATCCTTCGAATAAAAAATTTTAATTTCTTAAAATCTCATTCGCGCATTAAATCTCTAAGTGAGCTAGAAAAAAGAAAAATGTTGCATTCCAAGGCAACCGCGGCGCTGATGCGTTTGAAGGAAATCGATAAAAAATATAAAATGAGAAAGGAGGAAAGGTACACGATGAACTCGAGTACGGAAAGTGCATTGACAAGTCCGTCGATGGAACGTCGTTCTATAAGGGATACAAAAATATTGGACGATCCTACCAAATTGGCTTTGAAATCTAAACTCGACGTGAGAATGCCAAAAACGCATATTGAAGTGGAAGATGTGGAAGAGGAATACATGTCGCGTTCCACAACGAATGATAAAGTCTCTTCGATCGTCGTGATCGACGTAGAGACAAAATCAACGAAAGGAACGGATAAAGAATTTTCTGTTACGACGTCGTCCTCATTGATCGAAACCAACGAGAATATATCAACGAGATCTAACGAAGAGATAGTTTCTAATGTTGATAAAAACGGGAGTATCGAAATCGAGAAAGAAAAAAAGGAGGAAACGTCGGAGAAAGAAATTAAAATGGATAACGTTGATAAAGGGATCATTGTCGATGTTTCAAAAGTTGATAGGGAATACAGTAGCACTTCGAAAATTTTATCAGATATAGAGGAATTCGAGTCGTTGCCCGTTGAGCAAGCATTAAGCTATGTCAATGATACTTTCGAAGATGCATCGAGTACGTTATTATCGACGATGAAAACCAACGACGATCATCCGGTATCCACGAATAATGAGCCGTCTAATTCGGAGGACGCGGACGAGGAGGAGGAGGAGGAGGAGGAGGAGGAGGAGGAGGGGGAGGAGAAAACCATAGACGAGAACACGAGATCAGCCGTGAAGAAAGTTGAAATTATATCTAACAAGGATTTTATACGTGACGAACAACAGGAAAGGGATAATAATTCAGGGTATGCGAGCGATATAAATTTCTTTTTTTCCTTTTAATTTGTAGAGAAATAATATTTTTATAAACCTCTTGTTGATCATCACGAATATGTCTCAAAACTCTTGCGCGTTTTTATGTTCAAAAGTGAAAAACGGATCGTCGAGTTGGTACCGCCTAAGTTAATGGAAAACACAAGCGAGTGTGAAATCGGTCTTAACAAAGAGTTATCGAATTACGTTAGAACGATCGAGAGTATCGAAGGGGACATGGGGGATATCACACCTGTTCAATTATTGAGATCGTCGAAACAGACGGAGGTGTCTTCGCGAGGTCGTAAAAAAAAATATAAACGTCGTCCATCGACGACGAAGGACGATAAAAGGGATTCCTCTAAGGGCGATAAGACGGAATCGTTGGCCACGTCGAAGAGCGATCGTCGATCGCTTAACTCGACGTTGACGAACGATATTAAAATAATGGACGATTCTCTCGTTGACAAAACGATTACTCGTGAAAATAACGAACGACGGAATGCGAACGATAAGAGGAAAAAATTATCCGATAAAGATAAAGATTCTAACATCGTCGTAACGGTATCTTCTAATAACGATCGTACTCGTCGGACGGATAACAATCTAAAATCCGCGGTACGATAGAATTTATAAAAATAATTATTGCAATCTGTTATAAATCTGTCTTCGTATTGATTTATTGCCGATAACGATGAACGTTTAATATGTCTTTATTATCTTTACGAATTTTAACAGACCAAACGGAAAAAGGAAGGTACGAAGTCGCGCAACTTTCATGGATCCTCGAGAATAAAGAAGACGACGGATATTAACGAAAAGAAATTCTCTAGATTCGATGTCAAACAAATGTATCGTCTACGAAAACAAATATCGAAGCTTGTCGGTGAACTTCGTTTTTACGATAATCCTTCTTCTAAGAAATTAGATCCAGTTTTGTTCAAACCTCTCGATTTCCCAAACATTATAAACTATACTCGTCCAGGTAAAACGATCGTTTTAAAAAGTACGATCCTTACGTTACATGTTCATGCTTCGTTTTGTTTCATTCTCTCTTTTTTTTTTTTTTTTTTTTTTTTTTTTTAATTTATAGATACGAATTTTGAATCAACGAAAGAAGATCCATACATCGGGCTACACGAGAAACTCGCTACGATAAGACAATGGCTCAAAGATCAATACATTTTCTATCAAGTTCGTAGTAACTTGGTACAGATAATTAACGAGAAATACGTTCCCATGAGTCTTGAGGATGCAAAGACGGTGAGATTCTTTCTCATTACCATAATCGTAACAATTTTCCGACCGATCTACGATATAGACGTGATCAATAATTTTGCGATTCTAGGAGATACGTCAATTACAAAAAACCAAAGTCGAAGGGAGATAACGATTATCAAAGACAAAATAATTACGTGGCCGAAGAAGAAAAAGAAGATCTAATGAATTTATAAATCCATACAACTCGAATTACCTTTTCTTACCGGTCGAACAAATCGCTTTTTTTTTATCTTCTTACGAGGTATTTATCCAAATATATATATATATATTTTTTTTTTTTAACCTAAATATTATAATCATTGTGTTTTACTAAACAGATAATAAAGTGTCGTTGAGTATTAAAAAAAAAAAAAAAAAAAAAAAAAGAAAAAAAATACAAAAAAAGAGAAAAAAATAAACGGACAAAAAAAGAGAGAGAGAAACTTTTGTTATAATGTTTGACACCGTGATATATAATATATCGTCACGTATATAAGACTTCATTAGACTAGATGTAAAAAAAATTTGATGAGTTTTTCGATGAGCTTCGATCAATGAAGAGAGTCTCTCTTACCTTTGCTAGAATTCATCGGACGAAGCCGATATGCACGTGCGTATAACGGATGCGCAATGGTCCGATGCGTGGGGGGACAGGGTGGGGAGGTGATCGCCGGCGTACTTCCATTGATGTGCCATAGTCACGCTCAGTTCTCTCCTTCTACTGTAGTGTTCTACGAACCTTCCTCCGTGTCGAAAGGTTTCTAACTGACTTCCTGATACGCGATACATTTGCTACCATTATCTTGATCTGGCTTCTTTATTAATTTTTTTTTCAGTCTGAAATATATATATATATATATATATATATATATTCTAAAATTTGTTGATAGATCGACAATTAATGATTTAATCTTGATTATTTAATAATACCGGTGTTATCGCATTTTCGTTCGCATTAATTATTTATCGTTGATAACTTCGAAAGATTTTCTAAGGCAACATATAGAAGAGTAAAGAAAAATAATAAACGAAGGGGAAGCGCGCGCGCGGCCTTTCGGTGGATCCATCTCATCAGGATATTTCATTTTTGGTAAGTTTTCGTATCGATTAAACGTTTGTTACGTTATATTTTTTTTCGTCCAAGTGGTGTCCCATAGGGAGCACCTTTAATTGCCAAACGAAATTTTATATATACATATATATATATATATATATATATATATATATATATATATATATGTATATTTATTTGTACGAATATCCACGAATTCGAATTTTAACGCGACGCAACGAAAGAGACAGCGAGAGAGAGAGAGAGAGAGAGAGAGAGAGAGAGAGAGAGAGAGAGAGAGAGAGAGAGAGATTAAAATCTTGAGAAATAAAAAGTAATTTTGTTTGAAGATAAGTTTGATAAAATATTGACACGTTATATAAATGTATAGCTATTTAATTGTCTTCCTGTTGTGCTTTTATAAATTGCTTATATGCAATATAAATGATATGTATATATATGTATATATGTTATAATATATGTATATGTTAGAAATCGCATATCGCAACGAAATTGGAACGATCCCGTTGTTGGAGACGTTTTCAAAATCCTGACACAACAACATTTTATCCTTCGAAGGAAACGAATCGATATTGATCATGAATGACGTTTCACCTATGCAAGACAATATATTTTTTTTTTTTTCTTTAGTTCCTTCGAGGTCTCATCCAAACGAGGAAATGACTTCGATCTTTGAAGTAAGATATTTCTAATATCCGCTTCTTTGAAAAATCTTTATAAGATTTATTATCCGCTGTTCATCTTCCTTATTGTTGTATGTAAAATGAAGGAGATTCTTTTTGTTGTTGTCGTCGTCGTCGTCGTCGTCGTTTCCTCCTTTACACCTATAATTTTGTTTACGAATGAGAGATTACGCGAGAGAGATATTTCGGTATATGTGGCGATAGAAATTCTCTACGTAATTTTTTTTCCCCTTTTTACTCCCGATAATATTGTTATTTGATGCGTTCGCCCGTACCCTGTTTTTCTTTCTTTCTTTTTTTTTTCTTTTTCCTTTTTTTAATATCCTCATTGAACTCCGCTAAAAATAATATTACGATGCAACCTTTAGTGAAAGGTCAGGGCAGTAGTTAGAGAGGTCAACCGAGTGCAACGCAAGTGTCTATATCGAATCGATCGATCGGTCACACGCATCGTATGTGCCCTGTAATATTAATTGAATTATATCACCGGTAATTTTTATTTGCTATATTTAACGGGTCATTTGGAGACCTTTTCGACTTCCCCTTAACTCTTTTTTTCATAGGATACATGATATCGCTTTATCCCGTCATGTAAATATTATTTGCATTACAATTTGATTGTTACACGTACGTGTATATCCTCCTTATACAATACTTACGTAAACGTACAAAATTGACAAAGCGTAATTAAAAAAAAAAAAATCTCGGTTCGAGCGAGCGATTGGTTGAACTTCGATATTTATGTGAACAACAGAGGATGATACTTGCGATGGATCAAGTAAAAAAAAAAAAAAAAGAAGAAAGAAAAAAATAATCCATGCACGATTAGACAGACCTGCCTTCATCCTTTAGATGCGTTTACCTCGTATGCTTTTGCTAATTAAGAGAAAAGAACATTTCTTTATCTAATCGATGGATAGATGTCTTTCATTTTTCTTTACTTTTTTTTTATTTTTTTTTATTTTTTTTTTTATGTCGCAATCGATGAGCTGGACGATACGTATTTCATTTCATGTTTGTTCGTAATTCGCTAAGAAAACATTTCTACAGGAGTATCCTTGAATTCCTTTTCTTTCTTTTTTGCTTTTTCTTCTTCTTCTTCTTCTTTTTTTTTGTTTTACAATCTCTACTATCTGTAAACAGGAAAAAAATAATATATACATATGTATTACACATGTATACATACATACATATACATATATATATATATATATATATATATTTTTTTTTATCATTCATTTCTTCACATTCGTTCTTTCCTTTTTCTTCGAAGTTACGTTAAACCGGAGATTTCCACAGTGTCGATCGCAATCCGTTGTTGGATCGCTTAAGCATTAAAATATATAATTAGGATAATTCGCGATTCGTGTTGGATAAACGATTCAAAATCGATTCGATCAGAGATCGTACGAAAATTATTAATATTATCTAATTTCTATCGATTCCCCCATCTAAATCCGATCGATTTAAAATCGTTCATCAAAATCAACTCTATTAACGGGAATAACAATTTCTAGTCGAGTCACGTGAAATAATAATTTTCGAAAGTGGATCTCGTCCCATAAAAAAGGCTTTGGGAAGCCTTGCGTTGGTGTATGTAGTATAATAATCAAAGAAAGATACACGAAAGAAAGAGAGAGAGAGAGAGAGAGAGAGAGAGAGAGAGAGAGAGAGAGAGAGAGAGAGAGAGAGGAAATAGTATAGTAGCACTTACATCGATACTTTATAGATCAATAAATACATTATTAATGAAACGTAGAACCCATTTGTTTTTACAAGCCGTGCATCTCATCCCTCATTTTTCTTTTTCTTTTTTTTTCTTTTTTTTTTCTTTCTTATGGCTTCTCTAAGATCGCTTATAAGTGAATCGAAAATTACTTGAGAGAAGGACGATCAGTCCTTCAGAGAGAGAGAGAGAGAGAGAGATAGAGAGATAGAGATGAGTCATCTCTGTCTGTTCGAGGGGTTGCTTCGGATAGGCGTTGATTACGTTACTGCAACGATTGAACGTTCTCTTTCCACGTTGAAATCTAATCGATATTCCCGAAACGAAGTGTTAATATCAAATTTAAATTAAATACTATCCAAGAGTATGAAATAATTTTCCTTGAAGGAATAGAAGGCAAGCTGTATACCGTGATATATAATATATTTTTGAATATCAAATGAAAGATAAAAGAGAGAGAGAGAGAGAGAGAGAGAGAGAGAGAGAGGGAGAGGGAGAGAGACAGCAACAGGAGGATAGAAATAGTCCATGTTGCTTTCTACCATGCCTCCGGGCACTGGTCGTTTCGTTTTTCAAAATAAAGTTCGCTTTGCACTCTTTCCTCCTTTTGTGTATGGGCGTCGAAGAACGGGCGACTAAAAATACGTTTTACTCGATGAAAGAGAAAAATGGTCTCTCTCTCTCTCTCTCTCTCTCTCTCTCTCTCTCTCTCTTTCTCTCACGGTTTCAGGATCCCGAAGGTTGTGAACGATAGCTCATTGGTGGACGTTACGTGTACACGTTTATTTAACGCATAAACATATTACTTTTTCAAATCGCACAAAGAACATACCGTATCTGTGAATGACTAAACGAAACGAGTGGGTGGGGGGAGCGGAGGGGCGCGGGCGGGGGCGGGGTAACAATATTGACAAGAATAAAATAAAATAATGAATTTTCTCGTACAAGTCAAGAATTTTTTTGACTACGAGTTTAAGAAAAAAAAAAAAAAAATAAAAAATAAAATAAAATAAAATGTTTGCCAAGTCCATTTACCTAGTCCAAGTCCAGTCTCTGTTGTATTTCCACTGTTCACTGAACTCGACGAAGCCCATCATGGGTATATATATATATATATATATATATATATAGAAAGTAATACAATGGCTTTTCATTCACAGTATATTGACGTATAAAAAAAAGAGGGAGAGACACTGACATTTCATTGACTACAATTCCTTTAGAATTCCAATATTTCTCTGACGACTATTATCCTTATACCCTCCCCTTCCCCTTCCCCCTCCGTACAAACGATAATGTTAAAGTTTCTTTTAAATTACATTAATTGTATTCGCAATTAAAGGAAAAAAAAAAAAAAGAAAATAACTGTTAATCATCGGTTCCTATTTCGTACATAGAAAAAATTATTGAAGTACAAGTAATGTTGATAGATTTTTAGAACACCCCCGTACAAACGACGATGTTAACGTTACATTGAAATTACATCAATTGTATTCGCGATCGATGAAAAAAAAAAAAAAAATTAACATTGTTAATCGTCGTTCCTATTTCGTACATAGTATTATTACGGAAGTACGGGTAATGTTAATACATTTTTGTTACTATTTTACATATATACTTATATATATGTACATATATATATATATATATATATATGTTTATGTATATGTATTGTATGTATATATGCTGTCCGCGCTGTACGCGAGACGGCGAGACGGCTTCATGCGGTGTTATAACGTGGCGGGAGAAATAGGCGGTTAAAACGGCGCTCCCACGAGCCTCCCAACCAACAACACAACGATGCCGACATCTTCTAACGTAGCCGGCGTCATCGACCACCATGATCCCTCTTTAGCTTGTCTCTCTCCACTCTTCTTCTCCTTCTCTATCTTTCATTCTCTCATTCTTTCTTTCTTTCGCTTCCCTTCTTCCTTTGTCATATTCACTGTCTGTTTCTTTGTTGCACTCACGTGTAACCCATGAATAACATAGAAAGAGAAAGAGAGAAGTACGTGTACGTGCGCCGCGACGGTGAACAGAGCGTGACAGATCACAGAAAGGCACCACACAAATTCTCTCCCTCTCACCAAGGGGATTCACTGAGATTTCAGTAGTCACGATAATAATCTTTAAATCCAATTACTCTACGTCGTATTATTTATTATTATTTTTATTATCATTACCATTATCATTATCATTATCATCATCATCATCATTATTATTATTATACACGATTATGACAAGTTTTTATTGTTAGATAAGATTATAATGCGGCCATTGTTTATGAGATTATTGACCGAACCTTTCGATTTTACTGAGAGCTACGATAGAAGAGAGGTATTCATTATGTCGAAGAAGATGAAAAAAAGAAAAAGAAGAAGAAAAAGAAGAAGAAATGAATTCTTAATCATCGATGACAGGGAATCAGGGAATCATTGTGCGACATAGATAAAATTTCATTCGGGTTCGAGCGATCGCCATGACTTTGTTCGTTTGAGATGTTTTTATTATTAGAACTGGTCATCGTGACTTTGTTCGCAACCGTTCGTTATTTCAATTCATTGAGAATAAAAGATATATATTATTGCTCTTGTGTATTTGATGATCGTCGATAATGCAGGTTCCTGTCAACCCTTTTAACTTTTATTACTCGTACATTGTCTTCGAAGGTTTCACGAGTATTTCTTTTTCTTCTTCTTCTGACTCTGTTGTCTTCCTTCCGTCAATCTTTCCTTTCTTCTTGGAGTCCCTCGGAAAGGCCTCCTCCTTCTCCTCCTCTTCCTCCTCCTCCTCCTCCTCCTCCTCTCGCTTTCGTACTGGATCACCTTGGTCTCTGTGTTACTCGACAACAACAACGACGACTACGACGACGACGACGACGACTCTTCACCTTACTTAACTTATTATTACTACCTCGACCGAGGTAGAGATCGAATCTCTCTCTCATAAAATCAATGTTAAGAACGTCGTCTCTCTTCCTTTCCTTTCTTTTCCACGAACACGGGTTTGCAAGCGTCATCGAAAAATAACGGGACGCGAGAATCTCTCTTCTCTTCCAATAGAAAAGAAAGAAAGAAGAAAAGGAAAAGAAAAAGAGTAAAGAAAATAACGTAAGGGTTGGATGAATGAGAAAATATAAGTGCGCACCGACTTCTTCTTCAACTCTCGTTGGTATCTTCAATACCTGCACCTGCAAATGCAAAAGAGATTTAGAGAGAAAAAAAGAAAGAGAGAGAGAGAGAGAGAGAGAGAGAGAGAAAGTAAGAAAATCATTTGAATTGAATTATCGAGAGAAATAGAATGAGAACATAAAGCACAGCGGCAGTTCTCGTTCTAAGCAACACGCGAAAGGAACGATTTTCACCACGTAGTAACAATTCGATCCTGAATATAACCCGTTTACGTCGCCCACGCAATGCCTCTAATCTCTCGACGACTCCGATCTCTTAACACACAGGGTGTCCTTTAATTACTATTGCAAACTGGTCGCTATGTAATTGGATATAAATGAAAAAAAAAAATAAATAAATAAATAAGTAATATACCATAGAATTTTTGCTCTATCAAATGTTGTCTTCAGAAGCAAACAAAAAACAAAAAGAAAGAAGAAAAGAATGATTTCGTATATCGACCAAGATTTAACTCTATATCTCTTATTCAATGGAATCAATACCTTCATATCAAAAGGGCACCCTATATATGTATGGTGTATATATATACACGTATAAGCGACGATACACTTCGTATAACCATGGAACCGTATTCGCCATAATGTATGTTGTGTGTGTGTTTATTACGAAATCCAGTCGAGTTACCCAAGATCCCGATGTGACCGGCGGTGGTTTCTCTTTGTTCCACTGACTGCCTTCTAAATAATCAAACAAATCTGTATGTATTCCCTCGTTGGTTTCGATGGGTACGTTTCTCGATGCGTTTCCGTTTTGTGAAGGAGAAGTCGGTAATCCGATAAGAATCTTCAAAAATTTAGCAATAAAGAAATATTATGTACTTCCGCCCTAATCTTTGAGGATAATCGACTTTCAACGGGGTATATATTCAATCGGGGGAAAAAAAAAGAAAAAATAAAAATAAGAATAAAAATAAAAATACAAATTAGAAGATCCATAGTGATATATATGATCACTGTATAGGGAAGATCCAACACGTCGTACTTTTCATCTTTTTGTCCTGAATGTTACTTGTTTATACGCAGGACAATATATAAGAGGACACAGGCCAACTGGAATCCAGCCGAGCAAAGAGACCACCAGCTTACGTACTACAGGTTGCATAACGGTTTCGCACAACATCCAGTATGTAGTATCCGATGTCTGTGCAAAAGAAAAAGATGTCTATGAATATATATATATATATATATATATATATATATATGTATGTATGTATGTATAGAAACACACATATACACAATATATATTCTTCGATCGTATACACTTGATTCGATACGCACGCGCGCGCGCACACAAAAGATCGAGAGAGAGAGAGAGAGAGAGAGAGAGAGAGAGAGAAACAAGTTTTAAGTAACTTTATTCTTAAATAATGTCTATCTATCGATCGTACAGTTTTATCATTTTATTTTCTTTCGAACGAGTACATAGATTATGTCTTAAATAGTTGTTGAAAATTATAGCTCGTTATTACTAAAAGTGTCACGTTTTAAACGTACATTTCGAGGGTTATCTACGTCGAAATGTTCTTAAAACAAGATACGACGCGAACATTGAATTTAATATCGACGAGTTACGAGTAATAAATCACACTGGGAACGTCAAATCGTCCAATTTTAACAACCGCGACGGGTCGGTCGTCTTTTAACGAGAAAATCGTAGACTCTCCCGGTGTATTCGAGAAGAAAAATTCTATCCTCCTAGGGATCTATTATTAAATGAAGCAAATATAAGTACGAGTCGTTAAATCGAGTTTAATACGCTCGCTTTTAAACGCTCACGATCGAAATATGACGCGATAAGAGAAGGAGGAGGAGGAGATAAAAGTGAAACAAAAAAAAAAAAAACAAAAAAAAAAAAAGAAAAAAACCAAAAAAACGAATTGGACTTGATCACCTATCTTGTTGTTCCTACGAACGTCTAGCATAATTAATGAGGAAAGTATGCAAATTCAAAAGATAAATAAACGTTCTATGCGTATAAGTGTCTTCGTATGTAGTCGGGAATATTACCGTTCGGTCGTCGAGCATTGAATTATATATCACAAAGGACAACTTTTTCTTCTTCTTCTTCTTCTTTTTCTTCTTTTTCTTCTTTGGTACACCGCATCCACGGTCTTCCTAAGGTTATACCTTTTGCTTTAAGATTCAAGTCCCTCGACCGCAAACGACTCACTCCATTTCATGTGAAAGTACTAAACTGCTAAGATCGTCGGATATCTTCGTGTATTTCTTAAAAGAAAAAAAAAAAAAAAAGAAAAAAAGAAAAAGAAATAAGAAATAACGAGGAATAGATCAAAGTATATGCTCGTTTGGTGATCGGAATAAAATTGATCGTTCGTTGCAACGCGAAATAAAAAAAAAAAAAAAAAGAAAAAAGAAAACAAACAAATAATAGAGCAAAGAACGTCACCGTGCTTTTTCATGTCTAACACTACTGTATTTTACTTTCACACGTTCGACGATAGAAACGAGCAACTCATTTTATTTGGAATGATTTGATTTTATCTTTAACAAAAGGAAAATTAATAGGCACGAAAGTCGCACACACAATTGGGATTAGAGAGAGAGAGAGAGAGAGAGAGAGAGAGAGAGAGAGAGAGAGAGAGAGAGAGAGAGTGAGAGACCGAGAAAGTGTCATAATAAACCACTTTTGAGAATGAATCTCAACTTTTTAATGGATCGAAAAGAGAAACGAGATCAAGAGAGAGGGAATCTCTTTCTATGTGAAAGAGATTTGTATTTGCATTAATTGGAAATCAAATTTTTGTATCGTGTTTTTAGAGGAAAGAAATATTTTTTTTTTATTTATTTATTTATTCATTTATTTTTTTAAATATGAGAGCAAACGAAATATACAAAGTGCATTTATTTGTAAGAGAGAAAAATGTAAATTTATCGTCGAACTTGAAAGTAACGAGATTAACGAATGCTATATGATGTTGTTCTAATAATAAAAAAAAAAAAAAAAAAAAAAAAAGGAAAGAGAAAAAAAAAGTATTCTCACACGTTGAGTTTGAACATGGCGTTGCTATGAAACGCGAAACTTTGTTACGAGAAAAGAGAGGAACCTTCCTCGAGAAAAAAAAAAAAGAAAAAAAAAGAAGAAGAAGAAGAAGAAGGGGAAAATAAGGAAAATAATCAATTAAATAAAAGGAAATGACAATATTTTCTTACGAAGTTTCTCTCTCTTTCTCTCTCGACCACAATTCAATTTGCAATACTTTCTAAATCTTATTCACCGCTTGAGTTTAACGACCTATGTATAATATAATATTATCGTAATACGATTAGACCCTTATAATATTCAACTTCTTCGAGATATTTCAACGTGTTGTTGCCTTTGTGAAAGTGTTCGACCCGAAGCGTTAAATTCGTCTGAACGCCCACGATACGCGGAGGATCCGCGATAGCGAAACACGTTGCCCAGGTAGAAGAAGAAGAAGAAGAAAAAGAAGAAAAAGAAGAAGAAGAGCAAGAAAAAGAAGAGAAGAGGAGGAAGAGAAGGAGAAGGAGAAGGAGGAGGAGGAGGAGGAGGAGAAGGTGAGGGTGGAGGTAGAGTTGATGGAAGAGGAGTTGGAGGAGAAGAAAGAGGAGGAGGAGGGCCGGTTACACTTTTCTCTTATGTAATGCAGCTTGAGGTTTCTGCTTGGTCTAGCGTATACAAGAGAGGAGGAGGAGGAGGAGGAGGAGGAGGAGGAGCCGCCTTAACAAACTGAAAACAAAACGGAGAGGGCATTGTTACCATACGTACGGTAACGTTGTTTTCAACGTCGTTCGCGAAGAATAAAGAAGGATTTTAATGGAGAAAGTGAATTCGATTGAGAGAAAAGAAGAAGAAGATGAAGAAGAAGAAAAAAAAATCAATGTCGTTTCATCGACTTTACTTATCAATATAATTCCGTTCCTCATCCCTCTCTCTCTCTCTCTCTCTCTCTCTCTCTCTCTCTCTCTCTCTCTTCGAATAACGCAATTTTTCTTATTTATTTTCCGTACAATTTTCTGAAAGACGAAGAGATAAATATTATTGCAAATTATAATTTTATCGTGTAAAGGGTTAACTGGAATATATATATATATAATTACGTGCAATCGTTCGGGCACGTAAAATGCACGAGCTCCTAAGGTTACGACCTCACCCGATGGAACAACGCCATCAGGAGCATAGAATGCTGCCGAAGGTTTCCGTCGATGAAAAACCGGTATTTAAGAGTCAATGAGAACTGGTTCGTGAAGAGAATATGATGTCACTTTCGTCGGGTATATACACATATACCTGGAGAAAAAAAAAATAAAAAAAAAAAAACATGAAAGAAAAGAAAAGGTAAATGAGCGTTATACGTTGATCGAATAGTAAGTGATAGGATTAAGAGAAGAGTTTAGATTTTTGATTTTTCAAACGTTTCAGGGACACATCGTGAAGTTACTTTATTATTCTACGAGCTTACACGAGCAGAAGAAAGAGAAAGAGAGAGAGAGAGAGAGAGAGAATCATTTATTATGACGCAAGGATAAATTTATTGGTCAAGATTCTTCGAAA